>PVIJ01000393.1:130601-302304 GCA_004024925.1 Scalopus aquaticus | reverse complement strand
ATTTTTTTTATTTTTGCTGTGTCTGTTGTGATTTCTCCTTTTTCATTTATGATCCTATTTATTTGTGTTTTCTCTCATTTTTTCTTTGTAAGCCTGGCTAGTGGTTTGTCTATTTTGTTTATTTTTTCAAAGAACCAGCTTTTGGTGTTGTTAATCTTCTGGATTGTTTTTTTTTTTGTTTTGTTTCCATTTCATTTAGTTCTGCTTTGATTTTTATTATTTCCTTTCTTAAACTGTCTTTTGGGTTTTTTTGTTGTTCATTTTTCTAGTTCTTTGAGATGTGAGATTAAATTCTTTCTTTGGGTTGTTTCTTGTTTCTTGATGTGAGCTTGTAATGCTATATATTTTCCTCTTATTACTGCTTTTGCTGTGTCCCAGATGTTCTGGAAAGTTGTGTCCTCGTTGTCGTTCGGTTCTAGATATTTTTTAATTTCTTCTTTGATCTCTTCGTTGATCCATTGGTTTTCCAGTAATGTGGGTTTCAGCCTCCATGAGGTAAGGAGATTTCTTTTTTCCTTTTTATGATTTATTTCCAGTTTGACTCCTTTATGATCGGAGAAGAAGGCTGGTATGATTTCTATCTTAGTGTATCTGTTGAGGTTTGTTTTGTGGCCTAATATGTGATCAATCCTGGAGTATGTTCCATGTGCACTAGAGAAAAATGTGTATTCAATTTTTCGGGGGTGAAGTGATTGATAGATATCGGTTAATCCCATGTGGTCTAGGTCCTTATTTAGAGCTTTAATGTCCTTGGTTACTTTTTGTCTTCTTGATCTAATAGAGAAAGTGGAGTGTTGAGATCTCCTACTATGTATGTATTTTCTTTAATGTCTGTTTTCAGGGATGATAATAATTGTCTGATATATTTTGGTGCTCCTTCATTTGGGGAGTATATGTTGATGATTGTTATATCCTCCTGTTTTATTGTCCCCTTTATCATGATGTAGTGACCAGCTTTGTCTTTATTTACCTTTTTAAGTTTGAAGTCTATTTTATCTGATATAAGTATAGCTGAGTTATGGGACAGGAAGAAGATTTTATAACCTTTCTGGGATTTCGTTTCCACATCTGTAAAGTGATAGTAGAAACTACTTTTGTCTCCAAGATCACTTTTAGGCCTGAAGCAAGCATTATTAAAAAGAAGGCACATGAATTTGATGTAGATTTCAATACACTGAAAACAGTCATTCTTTAGTAAGAAGTTAATGTTAAAAATTGTATAAAAAATTGAGTGGTGCAGTATGACCTAGAAAAGCCAAGCACATGAATCAGAAGATGTGGGTGAACTGTGGAAAATTCCTACCATGGTACTCTTCTTTTCCCTTTCTGGAGTGATCTTCCTCCAGACTCTCCCTTGACACTCCTCATCTCCAAGGTCTTTGCAAACAGGTCATCTCTTCTGAGAAGCATTCCCTTGCTAACCTCTTCACAACAGTCTTCCCCTCCTCCCACATTTCTCTATTTTTTATATGTGTGCAGGTAAAGCTTGCTTATTTTTTTTTCATAGTTCTTAGTACTACCTATGATTGTGGTATATATTGGTTTATATAGTTGTTAATTGTCTGCTCTCTCATTAGGCTATAAGCTCTAGTATGACAGAAGATTTTACTTATGTGGTTCCTCGCTTCTTCACCAACATCTGAAATAGTGTCTGACATGTTGAAAGCACTTTAAAAATATTTGTTGACAAACAAATGACTTCCTTATAATGACTCCGATTTTTGACACTAGCCTTCCCTTATTTTCCATAATACCTATTTACTTTCAGAAATATTGCACTAAGCTTATTATTTTTTAATTATTTATTTATTTATTCATATAAGAACTGGGGTGTAGGCCAGAGGTGTGGGGTGGTGAGAGGATTCACCAGAGACAGAGTGGGAAGCAGAACAGGCAGATCAACTGAAGTACACTGCTGAGGGGAGCAGCGGGCGAGGGAGGAGAGGTCTGCTGCGCCATGTGGGAATCTCCCTGGCTGGGTATCGAACTCCTGCTGCAGTGGTTGCAGATAGATGCATAGTGTGAGACTTACCCCGTTGCACCACCAGGGAGGTCCTAAGCTTATTAATTTGTACTAACCTTTGCAAATAAGATTTTAGCATCATTTCTTTCCTTTATTCCCTTTCCTTCATCTCTGGTTCTGTCCCTTCCTCCTTTCCTTCCTTTCATCCCCCATTTTTTTTTTTTTTAATGTGGAAGGGAATTTCAAGGTAAGTAGTAAAGAATGTGGAGCTTTTACTTACTTTTCCTTAAATATCAAACCAGAAATCTTATGATACTGAATTTTCCTCATGAGTTTCCTGTTATTTCCAAGCTTTACCTGCACAGATATAAAAAACAATTTTTGAGGATTGTTTTCCATCTTATTTTTAGGACAAACTGAATGTACATGAAGACTGAAAATGCATATATATGTTTATTTTTAATATTAAAGTCAGTTTTTGTACTTCGTAAATTATTTGTGTCTGTTCAGGTCAGAACAACAGATTGTACTTTTATTTTTGATTAATTCAAAATAAAGTGTCAGTACAGTGAAAAGCTGAACTGTAGCTAAATTTGGTTACCATCATGAGTCATTAGAATACTTAAGACAGTCACATTGTCACTGGCTACAAAGTCAATGGGAGCAGTTGCATAGGAGGAGTTAATTTTATAAGGAGACTCTCCTTGGAATTCAGTAGGTGAAAAATTGTTTGTTTTGTTATCTTGGGAAAAAAGGGAATTGAATTGCTTCCATAAAATTGCTCTGCCCTATAAACAAAGACAATAGAACTCTAAACAAAATAAAAGGAGTTGGTTCGTTGCTTACATGAATCTAAGTTGTAAATATATAGCCAAATCTTAAAATATTTGAATGAAGTAAGAACAAAAAGAAACTATCATATTCATTTCATAAAGCCTATGTTTCCAGTATAACTGACAATGATTTATAGTTTTTATTTTCATTATCATTCATATTTATGAAGTCTTATTTTTTATCAATTATGAATAATATACCAAATTTAATTTCAACTACATATATATAGTTATACAAATAAAATTGGGGATTTGCATTTTGATTTCATGAACTAAATATAATTATAACAGAAAATACTTTAAACAGATTGGAATATCAGCCTTTACCTTTTGATAAAGCTTTTTTCCTAAACTCTGATATCTTACATATATATTGCTGGTCTCTGCTCAAGAAAGAAGTAATGGACAAAGGCCTTTCTGTATATTTGCTGCTTGATCCACTATTGTTTTAATATGGCTCTAGAAATGGAAGGCTTTGACGGTATGTTTTCCTGTCACAACTGTCTGCTATTAAACATCCCAGTTTCAAATAATATGGGCTCTTTAATTTTTAAAAGTCCAGAAAAGTCAATCAAAGTATATTTGTTCACTATCAGTACTAAATTTGGATTTCTGTCCTTTCCAAAGCTGAGAAAATTGAATATAAATCTAGATAGTTAGGTTTTTACAACCAAAGCAATTGTGTTTATGCGGGGCAGTAATTGCATTTGTAGGTCCATTTAAAACCAAGTCATGGCTGAATTATGAATGGGACATTGGCTAAAATTTATGTAAAGGAAATTTGGACCAGTGCATGAAAGGCAGAATTTATAAGTTCTTGGTAAGTGCAATAGGACAAGAATATTAAATAAACCCTTCATTTTACTAGAGTTTATTTAACAAGTTAACAGCATTCAGGATTTGTACCTGATATGACTGAGACCAGTATGGTAGACTTTTTAGGCTGAGCATAGATTATCATCTGACACCACTAACAGATTTTTCTGTTCCCGTGCAGGCTTGATTCATCAATATATCTTCTCAAGACACCCTGGTAGCCTGTGCCTTACACATCTTGCATTATAAAACTTCATACTTTTCAAAAGTAAAGTACACAGTAATAGTTTAATACAAATCCAAATTATGAAAATGCATGATTGGGGTCTATAAAAATGTTTCTGGTTGGGCCTCCCTGGTGGCGCAATGTTAAGCTCAGCTCTGTGGAGCTTTCGACAGGTGTGATGCCTGGCTGGGGAGATTCTCACATGACGTAGCAGACTTCTCTTGCCTTGCCTGCTGTGCCCCTCAGCAGTGTATTTTGGTCAATCTGCCTGTTCTGCTCCCCACTCTGTCTTTGGTGAGCCTTCTTCTTACCACCCCAAACCTCTGGCCTACATTCTGGCTTGTATGCATAAATAAATAAACCTTAAAAAAATTGTTTCTGGTTTATTAAATGATTTCAACCAATTGGATTATGAACATCCTAAAATCTGCCTTCAAGTATACTATTAAGAATCTTTCTATCAGGGCCTCCCTGGTGGCGCAGCGGTTAAGCGCTGGGCTGTGGAGCTGTCGGCAGCACGCGATGCGAGTTCAACACCCAGCCAGGGAGAATCCCACATGGTGCGGCGGACCTCTCCTGCCTCGCCCGCTGCTCCCCTCAGCAGTGTATTTCTGATCTGCCTGTTCTGCTCCCCACTTTGTCTCTGGTGAACCCTCTCGCCGCCCCACGCCTCTGGCGTGTACCCCAGCTTGTATGTATAAATAAATAAATCTTTAAAAAAAAAAAAGAATCTTTCTATCTGGGTTGGGGAAGACTTAGACACATCCTAAGTAAATTCCATAACTCTCTGGGTCCATTTAGTCTAGTTCAGTTAAAATTTTCCATTCTTTGGGCCTCCCTTGTTGTGCAAGGGGTTTAGTGTCAGCACTGTGAAACAATTGCCAGCCACTGTAGCATAAGTTCTATCCCCAGCCGGGGAACTAACCCACATAGCACAGCAGACCTCGCCTGTCTTGCCCACTGCTCCCCTCAGTAGTGTATTTCAGTCAGTCTGCCTGTTCTGCTCCCAACTCTGTCTCTGGTGAATCTTCTCACCCCCTGCCCCAGACCTCTGGCCTATCCCCCACTTTTGTATGACTTGTAAACAAATCTTTAAAAAAAAATCTTCCATTCTTTGACTGATTTGTGTTGTATTGCCTTCCAGTGCATGGTTGACCAGAAGGAAGGTAGGAAGTGAGTTCATTTGCTCACCCTGGTGCATTGTAAGGCAAGGTCTGACTGTATTGAATGTCTGGTCTTCCTTCATCTGTTGAGTCTAGCTCCTCTGGCATTGCGGGAGGCAGAGATAAGGACTGAGGAGAAAGAGAAGTGTCCTTAACTGGTTCTCACTTAGCTATCCCTGTTACTCTGGCTTACATCTTAGTGACCCCAGAATGGCAGTTGTCTGAAGCCTAACTCCTTTCAAGATACAGGTACAGCTTCTTCAAAGAGCTCTGGGGAGGGGGCTGCCCCACTTCCCCTTCCCTGTTGTCTGTTTAGGTGTGAAAAGTGGTCTCCTTTTTATGCGGAATTCAGGTGACATAGTTTAAGTGCAGGTACTCTCTGCAGTGTTCACTTGAACACTGGTGTGAACCTGTCAGCTGTTCCCACCCCACTATTTATCTCCTTAGCTCTCTTTCGCTTTTCTGAAATAGGCAACGAGGCAGATAAGCTACTCTGCTGACTCAGAAACTGTCATTCCAAGGAGTGACAGACCTGTTTCCTCTTCCAGTAGCCTCCTCTGAACTTTACAAGTGATGCTTTTGATTCTTCTGCATTGCCTTTTAGGCATTAAGGCACCATTTTCTTTTCCCATGGGACAGCAAGAAAATATTTTCTCACCATAAGCTCTGAATTTCCCATGATGCTGAAGGTGCCAGTGGCTCTTTCTTCTTTATTTTTCCTGATCATGGCTAATATAGATGACAGAGGCATTGTAGGATGGAGAGCGTTAATTGGGTAATGTCCT
Organism: Scalopus aquaticus; assembly: GCA_004024925.1. Taxonomy (NCBI): domain Eukaryota; kingdom Metazoa; phylum Chordata; class Mammalia; order Eulipotyphla; family Talpidae; genus Scalopus; species Scalopus aquaticus. Next base: position 296,518 of record PVIJ01000393.1, on the reverse strand, counting down.
CTCAGCTGATACTTGGTAAACCTTGGATAAGGTGGCTGTCTCCCATTATTAGTAAATATCTTTAAAACTTGGATATATTAAAATCTTCCTTTTCCTTAACCTTGTGCCCTAGTTGTTCATTTTGGGACTATAGGAAAACCTAGTATCTATTGAATATATTAATAGAGCTTTACTTCATGTTCAAAATTTGAAGCAATGACTTCTTGAATAAAATAAAAATCTGCCAAACAATGCTACAGTTCAAACCTAGTGGTTCAAGTAGACCAAACTTTGAAAATGAATTATTCCTTTATTGTTAGATTTTAATTTTAAAATTTATTTTGTGTAGAAGAACTGGGGTATAGGCCAAAGGTGCTGGGGTGGGAGGGTTCCCCAGAGACAGAGTGGGGAGCAGAATAGGTGGTTCTATTGCAATACACTGCTGAAGGGAGCAGTGGGTGAAACAAGAGAGTTCTGTTGCACCATGTGGGTGAGCTCCCTCAAAAGGGGATTGAATTCAGGTCCTTGAGGTGGGTCTTCACAGTGGTAGTGCTGAGACTTAACTCCTAGACCACCAGGGAGGCCTGAAAATGATTTTCTTTATTTTCACCTGGAGGTGACAGTTAAGCTTTCAACAGTACAACTCTCATCCTTGATAATTTGTAAGTTATGTGAATGTTGAATTAGGCAAAGTTTTCATTCATCTTTTATATATAATACGACTCATGAATATTTCTCAGGCATTATAAAAACTAGGGTATAATCGAAACAAGTTCCCAGCGATATTATCTACAATTAGATTCCAATGAAGTGAGCATTGTAAATAGAGTAACTCACAATTCATATGACCCTAATGATTTTCTGACTTTAAATAAGAAATTAATATTGTTACTGGTATGAGTGACAGTTATTGTCAACATGCTAATTTGGATATTAATTTTAGAGTTAACTAGTTATACTTGTTTGTGTTTTAATCTCTGTCCATGTCATTTTAGGGTTCTGAATTAAAACAGAGAAGTAATTTGACAAAGAAAATAAGTTATTCTTGAATAAGATTTACATGGGCAAAACTATGGGGATTATTTTTAACTCATGAATAGAATATTTAAAGAAAGTGTTAAAATACTGGTATGTAAGGAATCTAAGAAACTGCTTTTAGAAGAACAAAGGTGAATCAGCGAGATATTGACTAGTGATAGGAGGAAGAGGGTAGGAGGTAGAAAATGTATGAACATTGAGACCTGCCTGTATTTGGGTGTGGGGGGTGAGGGGTAATAAACAGAGGTCACATGAATTGTGAGCATGTCAGGGAATATATATGTGTTGGGAGTTGAAGAACTTGAGAATGAATTCATGATAAGAGTGTCACGTATTATGGTAAATCAAATGCATCACTATTGTGTGTGTGTTATATGCATATAAATGCACATGCATATATATGCATTATCCTTAAATGTGTTTCTGTATTTTATATTATTGATAATAATATTATTACATTAAATGACTGGTACAGTATGTGTGGTTTAAGAAATCTTATATAGGTTGTATTCTCTTGTTTTATCATTTTTATCAGTGTGATTCCTTTATGTATGAAAGAGAAGGGGCTTGGAGCCTCACTAATTACCTGTTAACCAGGTTTTTACTTATTTCTTTTTCCAAAAACGTTTTGTCTTCTACCTCAACTTTCTGTGATGCTAACATTGAGTTGATTTGGAGGTCAGTAGAGTTTCATCAGCCACCTCATCTTGATTCTTCCCTCACTTATGAAAAATTTATTCCAGTTATAATTTCAGTTTCTATCCACCTGATACCTATTCTGAACCTCAGAGATTCTTAGAGACTTTTGTTCTATGTCCCAAGAATCATTTCTGACATTAACCACTTGAATCTCTAAGACTATCCTAGAGGCATGTGGGGTCTCTGGTGGGTAGTGGGGAGGGATGTGTGAGGGGCTGGGGCCCCATTTGCCTAGCACCTGCCTGTAGGAAGGGGTGCAAGAGTCTGGTCAGTGTCCAAGGGACCATGCCCTCTGGGCCTAATTTAGGTGGGTATCAATATTTCAAAGTACTCTCAATCATCTTTGTTACCAAGTGGAGGGTTTGCTTTCAAGAAGGTTAAAGCAGGACTGGTCAGTACTCAGGAAAGAAGTCTGCTGAGAAAGACCCTGCAGTTAGGGTAATAATCCAGGAGGGCTGCAACATGCCCAGGACACCCAGTATCACCCCAGCCATGTGGAAGGGAAGAGGAAGTCTGATCAGTGCTGAGTGTCTGTAGTTTGATGGAAACACCAGCATTTGGGGCTTGTTCCAAGAACCCCACACCAAATGTAGGTCAGAAAATCTAGTGTTTCTAGACTGATCTCTTGGCTGAGGAAGTCACTTCAGTGTCGTATCTTAAACACTGCCAGTTTTAATCTGAGAGTCATAGGACCTGCAGGGGTTGCAGGTCATTAGTGCATTGCCAGGCTAGGGTAAGGAGGGCATCAACTTTGTCCTTTGTCTGTGTTCACATTCAGGCTGGAGACATCCTTCTTGTATTTGTGTGTTTATGTTCATGTTCTTAGCATTAATTGCTGAGCAAAGATTTAAGGTTTGTATGTGGACTTTCTAGCAACACGTACAGCTTTCCCAAGGAGAATGTTGGGATCTGTTGGGGAGGTCAATGGCACAGAATCTAGCAAAGAGATTTAACCCCATTAACATTGGGACTTCGTGTCTTTAACAAATAGTGGGAGTAGATTCAGAGACATCCGCTGGTGGTTTCTTTTTTTCTTTCTTTTAAGGATAGATTATTTCTGCTGGAGAAATTTTTAAAAAGTTCTAAAGGTTTGTATTTGTGTTTTATTTATAAGCAATCTCTACACTTGTACTCTGAAATGCTCTGGCTCAGAATTTGAAAGGGAGAGGATTTGTAATAAAAAATGTACAAAAATGAAAGCTATTAAGAAAACTCATGACAAAAGCACAAGCATTTGCATTTCATGTTTTAAGTGACTTATAAAGTAATCAAACCCTTTATGGTATTTCCCCACGTGAAACTGATGTCAAAGGCTTCTAATCAGGTCTATCCTTAACTGAATTCTCCAAAATTTCGTAATTAATTTTTGTTTTTTTTTTCTAAAACATATAGGAATCTCTATTTGGATCAGTTGTAATGGGTGGGAAAGTTAGTTAATGCTCTCTATAGTGTATGAAAATTGGAGGTTGCTGTAAGGACAAATGCACACGAGTGGCATGCCAGGACTGCTTGCAGAGAAACTCATATGCTTGGGTTCAGTGTTTGGCCTCAGGCCAAAGGCTGCAACTAACAGGAAAGTGTCAGCATCTCAATATAATTGCATGTCCTGGAGCCTATTATTGCACTAATAAAAATGCTTTTCAATAAATCTGAGAAAGGAAGAGGAGGAAAAAACACCAGGAAGAAAGGAATTGCTTGAAATATTTTATTATATTTAATAAAATTCTCATTAATGGAAAGAGTAGCTTTTTGCTAAATAGATGTGCTTTAATTTTATATTCTGATTAATTTGATTTGGGGGAAAATGCAAGTAATACTTTTTTCAGTGTACTTTCTTAAGAGAAGAGTAAAAGGCAAGCAGACATCATTGTAGATGAACATTTTTTTCAAGGAGAAGGAAGAGGGAGGAGGACCAGGGCACTAGAAACTTAGGATTTAGACAGTAATTATGTCACTGATATATTGAGTGACCTTGAGCAAATGATATAACCTCTCCATCCCAATGTGTAAAATGTTAACATTTCATGCTTACAAAAATCTTTGAAATAATAAGAATGTCAAAGGTATTTGAAATGCGTACTATTATTTATAACAGGTACAATAAAGAGCATGTAAGCCCTTTAACAATGATCTTAATCACACATAATGGCAAATCTGAGATATTTTTCTCTTTTGCCTAATTTCTTATCAATAATGAATATTTGAAATACCCTATGAAAAAAGCCACTAGAGTTCTATATAGGAACAAGTCTTAATAATATTAACGTATGAATGTAATCTATAAAGATTTCTCTTGTGCTTCTTGTAAAATTAAGAAATACAAATAAGAGGAATAATGATAACTAAATTTTGTTGCTCATTTACTATGGACAATGTTCACAATCACATAAGAAAACAAAGGAAAGGAAGTTCTTTCATAATAAACTTCTACCTTGAATCAGATGGTTATATAGGTCACTTTTTCTCTCACTGTTAAGCAAAAATTCAGGCACATAAAAGATGCTCAACAGATTTTTTATTTTTTAATTAACAATGGTTGTTGTTTCTTTGTTTTAATTCTCAAAATTATATTGTAAAACAAACCTTATCTTTATTTTACAAAAGAGAGTAAGGTTTTACATGTCTAAATATTTGATTAGTAGCACACAATTAGCAATGGTGGAGTGAAAATTTGAATACCAGTTTGACTTCAAAATTAATGCTTTTTTAAAAAATTGTTATTTTTATTTATGTCTTTTACATTACTGTGTATTCCCCGTAGGTTTACCACCACCAATTCACCCGTGAACCATCACCACAGTCCTCTGTGCTCCCCTCACCCCGTTCAAGCCACAATCCTCCCCCCTCTCTCGCTGATTGTTGCTCTTGTATTTGGTTCCCCTATATTCCTGTTATAAGTGAGACCATTCGATATTTTTCTTTTTCCTTTTGGCTTATTTTGCTGAGCATGATCCCTTCTAGTTTCACCCATGTTGCTGCGAATTGCATGTGTTTATCTTTTTTGAATGCTGAATAGTATTCCATTGTGTGCATGTACCACATCTTCTTGATCCAATCATCTATTTTTGGCCATCTGGGTTGTCTCCATACCTTTGCTATTGTAAATAGTGCTGCAGTAAACATACGGGTGCATGTATCCTTTTGGATTAGTGTTTTTGTGTCCTTTGGGTAGATTCCCAAAAGTGGTATTGCTGGGTCGTATGGAAGCTCCACTTTTATCACTTTGAGGAAATGCCACACAGCTTTCCATAGTGGTTGGACCAATTTGCATTCCCACCAGCAGTGTAGAAGAGTTCCTTTTTTTCTACATACTTGCCAGCATTTGTTGTTGCCTGTTTTTTCAATGTGCGCCATTCTCACTGGCATGAGGGGCTATCTCATTGTGGTTTTGATTTGCATTTCCCTGATTATAAGTGATGTTGAACATTTTTCATATAGCTGTTGACCATTTGCTTTTCTTCTTTGGAGAAGTGTCTTGTTAGCTCTTCTGCCCATTTTTTGACTGGATTGTTGACTTTGTTTTTGTTGAGTTGTGTGAGCTCCTTGTAGATTTTAGTTATCAGTCCTTTGTCGGTTGTATTGTGTGCAAAGATTTCCTCCAAGTTAGTAGGGTGTCGGTTTGTTTTGATTATTGTCTCTTTTGCTGTACAGAAGCTTTTCAGTTTGATGTAGTCCCATCTGTTTATCTTTTCCTTGACTTCCTTCGCTTTTTGGGATGTGTCTTTAAAGATTTTGCTGAGATGTATGTCTTGTAGAGCAAAGCTAATGCTCTTAATAACAGGTCTTTGGTAGTATTTTGGTTAACAGAGGTTGACATTTCAAAGTTTATCTATTATTATGATGTCTTTGTTGAGTGAAAATGAAGTTGACATGATGAGATCATTTATTTTAGACTCAAAGGATTTGGTTAACATCTTACCTACAAGACCTATTTCTGAATGAAAATGTGAAAGGAGGTGAGGAATGCCTTTCCTTGGTGGGAAAGTTTATTGGCCACATGACCTGTGTGAGAAATTTGTAGGCCAAAACTGAGTCCCAAGAGCATTTCTCACATACAGTTATGGGTAAGAGTATCTGAGGAGTGGGAAATGTCAGTTATGAAAGCAAATAAGTTCAGGTACTATCTTGAGCTAAGAAACCATGAAAGACAGAAGAAAAGAATAGGAGGTGAGTGGAATATGATGTGGGCATATATTAAAGGAAGCTACTGCCCATGCTTGAGCTTTTCTGCCCTGACCACTACTTTGGTAAATGGCCTGGGGGAAAGAACTCATTTTGTGCATTGTTGGTAAAATGCTCTCCTAGTCTTGTGTGCTAGTTATCACTTACTGCTTCTCAGCTCCAAATCCAACCTTCTTTGCCCTGCTTCCTGCTCCTGGAGCTAGAACCTCTGAGTACTTTTCTTTAGCCAGTTGTCATAATGCTAAAGTTTGTTGAAAGAAGGAATGAAAGGACACCACAGAAGGAAAGAGTTTCTTTTCATTTTTCCATGTGTTTGTTTCTTCTTGCACCCAGTGGTGCTCACTAACCTGCTGATGTTAACATTTTAGGGGTTGGTTTCCTAGAGAGTTTTACCAACATCTCAAACAGTGACTTCTGTCCTGTTTTGCCAGCATCAGTGGTAGCTTCCTGGATGGTCTCGTCAGAATCTATGGGGAGGTTTCTCATAGTTTCTTCCTTGTGCCCCTAGGATGACTTTCTCGTGGGTACCCCAACAGGCAGTTTTCTGTTGGTTCATCCTGCCTGGCCAATGACCAGTTACTGCTCTGCTAAACAAGACCCTCAGCCATACCCCTTGCCTTGGGGAGGGCCCTCTTCGAAATTTATTTAGATACTTTTTCTTAGCCCTAGAAGTAGTGGCTTGTTCCTTTGTCTGGGTTTCTCATGTTCCTTACAGTTTTTTTCCTCTGTAATTAATCCTCTCTTACAAGTTAATAATTCTTTACATTACATATTCTCTGTTCAAATTGCTGGTTGTGGTTTCTGTTTCCCAACTGAACTGGATTCTGATCAATCTACCGCTTGCCCTCAAAAACAAAGTGAGACAGCTTTTCATAGGTGATGGTTCATAGGTGAATTGGTGGTGGTTTAAGTAACCTGCGGGGAATACACAGTAATGTAAAAGATATATATTAAAAAAAAAAAAAGCCTAAGGCAAGGCCATTGTGAGTGTTGTTTATTTAGTGATGTAATTTCAGGGAGCTGAAGACAAAGGCTGGATGGTGAAACAGGAAGAATGAAGGCCCAATACAATAATGTGCTACTGTAACAGTGTGATAACCATAGAAATGGTTCCAGGTTCCCTGCCCCACACAAGGAAGGGTGGAGCTGACAGCAAGGGATGCTAGAAAAGACTGGGAAAAGAATGGATTTAGGAAAGAAGACAAGGAGACTGAAGGAGGCACTTGGAGCAGAGAGACATGTGAAGAAGAGGCTGTGTTTGCTTCTCACCTTTATATCTGTGCCAGGGATTTGGGGCAATGGACGAAGACACTAGAAAGAGACTGAGATGTGAGTGAGAGACCCGTAAGAAAGCTAATAATAGCAGCCTTACCTTGACTTGTATTTTGATTTTCCTTTTTCTTCCTAGACTTGCCCCTTCTGTCCTTTTCCTATGGTTTCCCACCAGAAAGTGCCTTAGATTTGTGTTAAGCTTTCAGGCCTCAGAGGCCAAGCTTTGGACAAACCCTGTTTGCCTGGGTATTTACCCACAGGGGGATAGATAACTTTGCATGTTTCATATGGAAACTCTTTTATTTTCTTCTCTTCTCTCCATTGCACACTAATTGTATTAAAGTTTTTCTCTATTGAAAGTCTTATGAACTAAATATGTTTTGTCTTGATGCAGTGGATGGCATAAACCATTTAGAGCAGGCAGGTTTGGGGGGGTCTTAGGTTGCCCCTCATTCTGCCTGCTAACAGAAACCAAGTTACTTATGCTAATGGGCAACTGGTTTTTCAATACCATGAGAACTTTTGAGAAACCATGTGAAGTGCAACTTAGAATCTATAGGGGGGACAAAGAAGAGAGCATGTATCTATCAACTTCCCTTTCCCATTATTTAGAATGAAAGCCTGTCAGATTGTATCAGCTTGAAATTGTTTGAAGCCTGTGCTGAACTGGTTATAAGAGCCATGGCTGGAATAAGAGGTGAAACCAAGAGAATGTGTAAACTGGGGCTTAAGAGATAGTTGATGTTATTACCAAAATTAGAAATGGATGTTTAAAAATCTTTTCTTGAATGTGTTGTTATATCTAAAATTTCAGGGTCAGGAAGTAAAATTAGTAGTTAAAAAATGTATGAGCTACAACTTGAATCTTTCATGTAAGATGACCAGATTGAGGGTGAATATGAGTGTGGCATCAACTCTGTATAAAATAGCCCCTGAGAAGAGCAGTATGTAGATGTCAAATTATGGGATATAGGAACTATATGGCATATAGGGTCAAGAGACCCACTAGTTCAAGAATGGCATTATGGATGCTGAAGTGAAGAAGTCATAGCTCACTATGGGAAGGAAGGGAAGACTTTGTTAGATATTCAGGAAATATCAAGAGTTAGGTCAAGGTGCTAACAATTTATGGAGCAACTCAAGGCAAAGGCTAGACACTGAGTGTCCCAGGGCTTTGTTATATTCTAGGTCTAGAGATGTGGATATGATAAAGAGAGAAAACTGGGACTAAAGGGGAATTCTGATACTGAATGGGGAAAATTTTGGAGGAATACTGATGCCCTATATTCCATGGCCTTTTCTTAAGGACACCTCCATGTCTCTGTCTTCTTCCATATACTTTCTACCTTCCATATCAGCTCAGTGGACGAGGGGGAATGTCAGGGTCCTTACATTTCCTTCAGGCCATTTCTTGACCTCATGCCAGCAACTTTCTCCCATCCTCATCATCTAAGACCTATAGTATTTTTCTCTATGACTGATTTTTAATTATTTTCATATTCTAATTTCTGAGCAAAAAATTGCAAGATGACAGTACTCTTGAAAATATTTATGCTTTCTGGTTCAGAAATTTTCACAAATCATCTTAAAAATTTATTTTAGAGAAACATGTAAAAAATTAAGCATTTTTGAATTCCAAGAAGTCAAAAATTGACATAAATCAATTTTATGATATAGATATACTTATGAAAAGATATACAATTTTCTGCAAAATGATTAATTTTTACAAATAATATAAAGAAAGAAAAGAAATTGGAAAACGAATTTTGGAGATTACAGAAAGCATCAACCTTGACTGAGAAGTCAGGCTTTGTGCAAATGCCTTTTTATTTTCTCTGCGTATACATGCCTTGAGAAAGGCATTATCCTAGATTTGTAACTGAAGAAACGGGAGTTCTCTAGATAATACAGATCAGTCTTTCTCAGACTCTACATTCACTATCATTTCTTCATTCTCTGAAATTGTGTAGTATATTTTATGTGCAGTATTCTTTTGGCCTTTCTGACATTTAGACCTATTCTGTCAAAATGTTTGATCTTAAGCTTAATCTCTTCAGTAAGATTAAAGACAGAGTGTTTGTTAACAACACTGTTGTCTAGTTATGTTTGAGTATGATGAGTTTTGTGTGATAGGGAGAAGAGGATAGATTTGGCGGATTGATGCCAATTCTGTCACTTACCAGCTGGTGACTATAGGGAAGTCATTTAAACTTTCTATTTCTCAGATTCATTATTTCGTAAGACAGACATAATACAATCTACCTGACAGGCTAATTAAAGTAGATTCAGGATTATTAAATTAGATGCTGTAACTCAGCAGTTCCCAAAGTGTGATCTTTGGAATACCAATCCCAAAAGGTATTTCTCTGCAAGAAAATTCATTGCTTAAATTATTTTCTGATATATAGTTTACTGAATAAACCTTTTAATGAGTCACTAAGCAAATTAGCATATTCAGAAATCTGAAAAGTTCAATGTGAAAGAAGCTGTTTGCCTCTGTTAACCAAGTGTTTCTCACCAATTGTTCTGTTTGAACAACTATTCTTTTACTAAACATATTGGATAGGCAAAAGATGCACTGACAAACATAAATAATACTTTGTGTTCATGTTATAATATTTAGATTTTAGCATTTGATCATTAGATTGAAAAGTTTGTATGGTCATTAGAAGCAGATAGGAATTTATCCAAGTACTCTATTAAGTAAAAAAAGTTGCCATTTATTTTAAAAACTAGATATATTGCACTGTATCGGAATTTTGGAAGGATGCAATAAACTATTAGTAATAGTTTTCTGTGATGATGTATGTGGTGATAAATAGTCATAGTTATAAACCTAAATGTGTGTGTGTATATACACATGTACTGTTTTACACACATGTACTGTTTCAGTCTTTTAAAAAAGATTTATTTATTTAAGCATACAAGAACTGGGGTGTAGGCCAGAGGTGTGAGAGGGGTGAGAGGATTCACCAGAGACATAGTGGGGAGAAGAACAGGCAGATCTACTGAAATACACTGCTGAGGGGAGCAATGGGCAAGGCAGGAGAGGACTGCTGTGCCATGTGGGAAGCTCCCTAGCCAGGGATTGAATTCATGCTGCAATGGCTGTGGACAGCTTCATGGTGCTGAGACTTAACCCATTGTGCCACCAGGGAGGCCCTCAATTTTTTTATTAGTGGGTATTGCTTGCCCCCAAATTAATTAAACGTAATAAAGATGATAAACTAAAAATACACTTAGATTTTTGATGATTTTCAATAGATTAAAAGTTTAAGAAAGCTTTCATAGTATTAATTAATTTTAAATTATTCTATTCATAAAAAGGAAATTTGTGATCAGCAGGTCATTTTTTACATTTGTTATGTGTGTTTGCCAGTTTGGTAATGCTTGTGTATTCTCTTTCTTACCTTATTATTTACAAGTTTCAAGAAAGATGCTGATCTCCCAATTTATAAACCCATTTTCAGATCTCTTATATTAAAGAAACCAATACTAGAGATTTTTTAGTAATATTGATCTGTGGAATTAGTTTTGCAGTTAATTCTTTAATGCAGAATTGAAATTTATAGTGCTGTCTTTCAGAGCTCAAAATAATTTGTGAAAAATCAGTAGTTATATGAGATTTGGTATTTCCTGGCTTAAAAATTGAAACTGCATTTAGGCTAATAGATTCCTTCAGAAAAATGTCACTGTGTGATTATCTTACAGTTGAAATTCAAAGATACAAAATGTTATAAAGTACATCCTATGCATCAATTTCTTACAAGGCAGAAGAGTTGGATTTGAATATGCAATGATCAATAATATAAACAGGAAAGAAGAAAAAAGCTTGTGTTCCTATTCACAACATACGGAAGGTAATTTGCAGTGTATTTCCAGTACATGAGGTACTTAAAGCACATTTGGCAACACTTAGCACTAAGTGGCAAATCATTGTTATGTCTCTTGGTACCCTACACACCCTCATCCTTCCGGTGTTGGGGCATCAGACCAGTTCTGTGGCTATAACTGCTTTGTAGGTTTTGCCAGTATTTTGATTTGAATTTTGCCTTAAATCAACTGGTCTATTTTTTAAACGTTGTGCCTTAGGCATAAACAAAGGCTACAGGTTTCATCCTAAGCAGGGGAAAAATGAATCGAGAGAGCCTCTTTTTAAAAACTATATATATATATATATATATATATATATATATATATATATATATATATATATATTTTAAAAACCAGCATCCATCCATCTTTCTTCTGCCAAGCCTCCTGGTCCAATATCCATTACTGTTTTCCCAATGGGTCCCACCCTCCAATGTCTAGCTAGAAAATTCACCATTTCTTAGTGGAGTGGAATTTCCTGTTTGATATCCATCTAAAAATAAAGTCAGAGGGAAAGAAAGGAGAGGAAGTTAAGAAAGGTCAAAAGGAATGCTCTGGGGGACTTTTCTTGTTCTCAGAAGTGGCAGATTAGCATTTAAACCAATAAAGGAGAAAGAATAGCGATTTCTCCAGGTACTTTCCTTTGATCTTTCTTGTTCTTTTCTCAATGCCAGCAATTTGAGAACTTGTAGGCAACAAAGAATGTTTTTACCAACCCCAAACCATCACTACCCAAGAGATGAGTAAAAATATTAATCAGTTAGAGAATACTTGTAGTGTTGGAAACAATCTGCTTTTCACTCCTTACAGTTGTGAACATTTACTCTTTACAGTGGAGCAATTATACATCTTGACAATATTTGGATGAATTTGATTGGTATTTAAACATTTTGGAAAATTGTAAAGCAGAGATGTGATAAAGATAATTTTATTTTACACTGTGTTAGGTAATGTTTGAAGTACTCTACATAAAATAACTTATTTAACCATCATGTCAAAGCAGTAAGGTGGGTCCTATGAATATTATTTTCATTTTAGATAAGGAAAATGAGGCAAAGAAAGGTTAAATAACTTGCCCACACTTTCACAACTGGCAAGGTGTCAGGATTGGGTCAAAGGCAATCTAGTTGTGGAATAATATACTTGACCATTACATAATATAGCATGACTTCTAGATGAGTGTAAAAAAATAGAAGAAAGGAAATATGATTTAAAATCATATTTAGAGACCTCACTTTTTATTTCTATGTATTATACCCCAGAATCTTAGAGAAGGAAGAACTTAGCAGAGAAGTGATGATAAGAATTAATATTATTTGAGTACCAGCTAAATGCCAGACCATTTACATGCATGGAAAAGTGAAGAATGATTTACTTTCCACATACCCTTTGATGCTTTGGTTACCTAAAGGATTGACAAACTTTTTGCAGTAAGGGCTACATAGTATATATGTCAAGTTTTGTGGACCACATACATACCTTTTTTCTTGTTCCTTTTCTTGTTGCATTGTTTCTTCCTCTTATTTTTCCCCTCCTTTCCTTACCTCCTACTCATGACATTTTAAAATTTAAAAATTACTACTAGCTTGGAGCATTAAAGTCACATTTTGTTGAAGGTCATGAGTTTCCCCACTTAGCCTCAAAAATAAATGGAATTTGCTTGTTTATATTTTGGAAAGATAGGATGAGCTTCAGAGGGCAAGTTCACCAACACTTTGGTTCCACACCACTAAGACTCATTGATCCTGTGTATATGGGATTTGTCCTTAGGATTCTCCATTCATTATTATGAGAATAACTAGGATTCCATGCTTCCTTATACATATCTGAGGGATGATATGATGGGGGAGAGGGAGGGTATTTGCTGATAACACAAATCTTGAGCATCACAGATTGGACAAACTGTATTGTCCACATCTAAACTGATCTGAGACCAGGAATTTATGAAACTGATTGATTTAGTCTTAATATACATGGACTCTCAAGGGTTATTTGACAAGAAAGATATCACTCTACCTTATTAGTCTAGAATGGGCTCTAAGAGTTTGAATTTTTGACAAGTCCCTAGATGATGATGATAGTTTCTAGTTTATGGACAACATTTTGAGTAAGATTTCTCTACACCTAAATAGCTTCATTACTAAATGTGAGGAATCAATTGAAAACATGTTGGGGAGATAATCCCAATACTTAGAATTTTCTAGAATTATGTTTCTCTAACTGTAGAAAATAAATGCAGGGACAATGTGTGATCTGGTAGGTGATCTCCCTATCATCAATATATAAATAATAGTCATTGCCAAGTTTTTAAATTAAGAAAAGATGTTTGTCAAAATATAGAGACATGTGGAGTTCCCAAGCCTATAGTGGTGGGGAGAAAGCAGGAAGAGAGAAAAATATGAACCCCTTTATGTGATCACACTGTTATTTGTGAACACTGAAACAAGGAACTGATTTTCATGTAGGATGAGGCAGAGGTCAAATTTGAGGAAGCCAGAGACTCAAAGGCAAAGCCCACCAAAGTATGAAATCACCTCAGGAATTCTCAGAATTCTTGGAAGTTCTCACAGCCAAGAGGCCTCCCAAGTTTTAATATCTCAGTTAAATATTTCATTAACTATTCCAGCAACTTTTAAAACCCTTGATTTTAAAATGAGATAGAAAGAATCTGCCTAGGGTTTTACAGGAAGCAGATTAGAAATTTGAGTCCCATCTTGTCAAACAATGCAACCATGTTCAGTTGATAATTTTAGTAATTTCCAAAAAAAAAAAAAATGAGCAAGTCCTTAAAAAAAAACCTCTTAGATAATGAGATGGTAAGTGAGTTTTGTGATAGCTTGAGAATTTCTATCTAGTTCAGATTTGAGGCAACGACCTTTTGAGGTATGCTGTGGATTGAAGCTGATTTGCTGTCTTTACTTAGGCTGCATATTTATTTGAGGTGGTTTTTTTTTGTAGTCAGATAAATTCCCTCTGACCCACTTTTTCATCATCTCCCTGTGAGTTTCTTTCTTGCTATCTCTGAAACATCTCTAAAGAAACTTAAAGGGGGGCCTCCCTGGTGGCGCAGCAGCTGAGCGCTGTGCTGTGGAGCTGTCGGCAGCGCGCGATGCGAGTTCGACGCCCAGCCAGGGAGAATCCCACATGGTGTGACAGACCTCTCCTGCCTTGCCCGCTGCTCCCCTCAGCAGTGTATTTCTGATCTGCCTGTTCTGCTCCGCACTCTGTCTCTGGTGAACCCTCTCACCGCCCTGCGCCTCTGGCCTGTACCCCAGCTTTATGTATAAATAAATAACTTAAAAAAAAAAGAAACTTAAAGGGAAAAGTAGTGAAGTATATACTTCTTGAAATTCTAATTTCATGAATGAGAAAACTAAAATCCAGAGATTTAAAGTAATCATCCAGGATAACACAGCAAGTTAGCAGCAGAGTGACTTTAGGGATTTTTAAACCCAAGTGCTTTAAGATCAATTTCTTTACTTTGTGTTTAAGGTACAAATAATAATAATAATAATAATAATAATAATAATAATAATAATAATAACAACAACAACAACAACAACAACAACAACAGTTGCTAAAGTGTTGAAGTATTTTGAAGTTTTGCACAAAACTTATTATCTATTTTGATTTTATATTATTTTTGTTTGTCATATTATAATTTTGAAGCCTTTGTTGATATTCAGAACAGTTACTTTTCTTTTGATTTTATACAAATAACCAAATTTCTTAGTTATAATGAACACTACATGCAGATTTTTACCAGCAGAGTATATGAATTTTTTTAACCAGCATTCAAATTTTTACCAGCAGAGTATATATCTGAATTTAGTTTAAAATCAATAACTGGTTAAAAAAAGTGTGCTTTACATAAGAATGTATTTTCCTCAAATGCATTACCTTAATTAAATGACATGTGTATCTATATTATTTTGATTTTATAATCATCAATGATACTGCTGCTAATTGCCAGTAGAGGCTTGTTAGAAAAGTGTCATTTAAAAAATATTAAAGAATAAATTAATCTGAATTCAGCATTGACTTTGCCTTCTACTAGGCTTTAAGCCAAAATATGACTCAATGGGGTGAATAAAGTCACTGGAGCAATATAATAGCTTCACCCTTGGAAATCCTGTGGAGTAAAATGGTAGCTACGAGGGCAGAGGGGCATGCCTTGACAACAGTGCCTTTCATTGGTGCAGACGGTCAACTAAAGGACAACACATAATGTTACATGCTAGATCTATCATTCAACTATTTGCCAGGAAGCATCCCATATATAAAGCATCATGTGTATAGAAAGACTAAAATAAAAAATAGTCATGTCACCTCAAAAGTTTAGTTCTCTATATCGAAAAAAAATTAGGACTGATTTCAGTAAATGATAGTAAAATAGAGGAGAGGAGAAGTGAAGAGAGGAGGTTGGAAGTTGTAGCTGATTGGGTTTGTTTTACTCAAAGTTACCTATCTTCTCACATTTTAATTTGCATGCTTGAGATCTGTTGTTCCTCACTTCTTCCCTACACACATCACAGGAATAAGTATGGTACTAATTTTACTGGCATGAAGTGAAAAAAATCACGTAATTCTTTTCTAATACTTTGAAAAATTTCGCATCTTTTTTTCTTTCTTGAATTAGGGATTCTTGTTTCTCATTATTAGGGAAAAAAATACTCAGTCATTTGTTTTTCAGGCATATTAGAAACTAGCCACCTGACTAGTACTGGAACACTTACTTACAGAGCATAAGCATTTTTTATTTGAAGATTTCAGTTCCAAATATTCATTTGTATAACTTTCTACTGAGGAAGAAAAATATAGTAAGTTGGCCAGTATGCTATGGATAGACAATTTAGTGATTATTTCCAATTTTTAATCTTTTGGTTTGCAGCTTCAAGTCTTTTTTTTTTTTGGTAGAATCAAATATGACTCACATAATCATAGTCACACAAAGTGAAATAGTCAATACTTTAAAAGAATTTTTCCCTAGATCCAAGACTAGATCTTTTCATCTTCTGAATTCCTAATATACATAGCTTTTCTCCTCATTCCATTTTATGTTGAAAGAGATCAGAATATGCTACCCCAAAATATGTCAGCTTGGCAATAGAATTATTTTGAACTGAAGGAAATTAAGAAATAGCAGACTTAGGAACTCTGATCTCTCTATTTCTATCTAAAAGCAGGGCATTAATTTCTCTTTGTTGAGGTATCCTCTTTTCCCCTATTCTATATCAGGATGAAGAGAACATCCTTTATCATAGGAAACAGAAATTTGTCACCAATATATATATAAACAAATCTTACTAACATAACTCTTATCTTCCATTAATTTCTCCTCTTATACTTAAGTTCTTACAATTTACCACCCCAGGAAGTCAAAATTATTTTTCTTTTGTCTTATACTTTGGCCACAATTTATTGCCCTTTGTTAAGATGGTATGTAAGCCCTAATCTGTAACCAGTTTTTAAAAATTATTAAGTCAACCTATATGTATACACATTGCACATGTAAAAAAATCTTTTTTCCTACTATCAATTTATCTTTTGTCAGTATAAATTGCAGGCTCTGACATTGAATCCGAAAGGGTACAGTAAACTTTTTTTTCTACCTATCCTACAGTGCTTATTTGGAAAGCTCAAATTTCTATTATATAAGAAAATTTGTTACTTATTTGTACTCTATATAATCAACCTGGTAAATGTAAAAACTCAAATTATAATAAATTGGTCACTATATAGCTTTTAATTAAATATGAAAAAGTTTAGTAATGTATTTAGTTCACTCAAAGACCAAACAGGAAAATAAAATGCTTTTGCTCTGCATGTTCCCACTCTTACCTGGTTGAGAATTTGTGGTTTTAATTATTATTTTCAATAATATAAATGAGGTCATTTGCTGAAGAGATAGTGATCAGTGAATCTTTTTTTATTTAATTAATCTTTATTTAGTTTTTTTTTAATTTAAATATATATTTGTATTGTTATTTATATCTTTTACATTTTGTATTCCCCTTGGGAAGCCCACCACCAATTCACCCGTGATCCATCTCTGTGGTCCCTTGTGTCCTTTTCTACTCCATTTTGTGCCTTTATCCTCCCCCTACCCCCACCGCCCCAAGTGTCTCTCTCCTATTTGGTTTCCCTATAGTCTTGTTATAAGTGAAACCATTCGATATTTTTCTCTTTCTTTCTGGGTTGTTTCATTGAGTATGATCCCCTCTAATTCCATCCATGTCACTGCAAATTGCATGTGTTTATCTTCTTTGAATGCTGAATAGTTTTCCATTGTGTATATGTACCACCTCTTCCAACCACTGGTCCAACCACTATGGAAAGCTGTATGGCGATTCCTCAAACTGCTCAACATGGAGCTTCCATATGACCCAGCAATACCACTTTTGGGAATCTACCCAAAGGACACAAAAACACTAATCCAAAAGAATACATGCACCCGTATGTTCATTGCGGCACTGTTCACAATAGCAAAGGTGTGGAAGCAACCCAGATGTCCAGAAATAGATGATTGGATCAAGAAGATGTGGTGATCAGTGAATCTAATACAAAGAATGACATGCGGATTAGTAGTTTGGAGATCTGGGTTCTTTTTGATTTCTGATGGGCCATGGAACAAACTGAGTGGTGTATGCATCGGGAGGCTTGGGAAAGGATTCATATTCAAGAGTAGGATGGTTATGAGGCTGAAGTTCAAGAGGGGAGAAGTAGTCCACAATTCAGGACATCCATGCAAGGAAGTGAGATAGGTAGGGGAAGAGGCACTGGTTTGAGAAGCCAGATGTGCTGAGAATGCAGAAAAGCCTAGTGGATGAGTGGGAGACAGGTTGGAAAATGACAGAGACAAAAAGTGGCTGCTGACTTAGACCAGTCTGCTTAGGTAATATAATGGGTTATAAGCAGGGAGGACACTTGTTTATCCTGATCTTAGGGTCTGAGTGATTTGGGCCACATTTGTCTTTTTCATGGACATTTACTATTTCAATTCAGTTTTCGCCTTTGTAAAAATCAGATTACTAAGTGTCTCTGTAACCTCATTCAGCGATCCAAGTTGATTTTTTGTGGAATTTTTTTCTTTGTAAATGCAATTTGAGTTACTGAGATATATTGGGAAGATAGAGAAAACTGAGTAGACAAAAATATAGCACAAGAATACCACATCTAATATTGCTTAAAGGAAGACTCATGTCACTTTTTTTTAGATTTATTTTATTTATTTGTGCATACAAGAGCTGGGGTGTAGACCAGAGGTGTGGGGTGTGAGAAGATTCACCAGAGACAGAGTGGGGAGCAGAACAGGCAGATTGATGGAAATACACTGCTGAGGGGAGGAGCAGACGAGACGGGAGAGATGTGCTGTGCTATGTGGCTCAGTTCCCTGGCCGGGGAATCAAATTCATGCTGCAGTGGCTGGTGATAACTTGATAGTGCTAAGACTTTAACCCCTGCGCCACCAGGGAAGCCCTCATGTTGCTTTTGATTGCTTAGGGCAGTATTTCCAAAAATATGTCCATAGGAAACACTTGTAACAATAAAGGTATCTATTGAGAAGATACTGAGTTTTTATCCCAAGACTCTTCAAAACTATTATTATACTAAATTATTTTATGTTCAATTATTGAAACAATTTTGTTTTTACATTTAAAGTACTGTATTTATTAATACCATAATCTTAAGTCATCTGTTGATGTTAGCTGTCTGGCAATACTACATCAAAGTTGGTTCATATAATACAAAACACGCTAGATGTTGTATTTATCACTAGCATTAGACATCGAAAATGAAGATATAATGCAATAAAGAAATTCATACTTATTTATGTGTATAACAATTCATACACTGATAAAGAAGCGGCAACATTATGGTTGCTTTATGGTATGTTAGTCTAATTGCTGCAATTGTTTTACGGTAGTCTAGAATATACACTAACAATTTTATGGTACACAGTATTACAGTCATTAGATTTATGTATATTTTATAGTAGTACATGATTAAATAGACTACTATCTCTGTATATACTTTTTTGATTTGATTTTGTTTTTTATTGAAGTAACATTGTGTTTTAGGTTTGCATCATTGAGAATCAACATGTTTATATAATACATTAATTTCACCACTGTAAGCTCACTTCTATATGCTGTCCTTCATCATACCATTGTACCTTTTGTCAGATTTACGCATCCCCTTCTCCCTTCCCTTCTGGTAACATTAATTTGGTCTTATAGGACAGAAGTCTATTTTTTTCTCATTTATTTTTTTGTTTTGTTTTCTGTACATACAGTGTATAGTGAAGTCATTTGTAGTTTGTCTTTCTGTGTATAACTTATTTCTCTAAGAATAGATCCATCTAAGTCCATCCGTGTTATTGAAAATGGCAGGATTTCATCTTTTTTCTTTAGATGAATAGTATTCTTTATCCAGTCCTCAGTTTATGATACTAGTTCTTTCCAGTTTTTGGCTGTAAATAGCACTGTAAATAAGGACAACTGTGACTATATGTCTTTGAATTAACATTTGTGTACTTTTTTCAGTAAATACCCAAATATGAGATAACTGGATGGGATTGAATTTCAATTTTTAATTTTCTGAGAAATATCCATAGTGATTTTCATAATAGTTGTATCAATTTACAGTCCCACCAATAGTGAATAAGGGTTCTCTCCTCTCTATATCCCCTCCAAAACATATTATTTCTTTTCTTTTGGATTATAGCCATTTTCATAGGTGTGAGGTAATATCTCAATGCTGTTTTAAATTGCATTTCTCTAGTAATAAAAGTCTGTATGTCCTTGAAGAAGTGTTTATTCAGATTTTCTGCCTGTAATTTACTTATTTTTATTTTGTTAGGTATATCTATTAAAAACTTTTTTTTTTAAATTGAGGTAACCTTGGTTTACAGTACTGTATGATTACAGAGGTAGAGGATCACACCCTCCAGGTGTATCACCACCCCATACACACCACCAAGATATTCATAGTCCTCTACCATAGTTCATCTTCTGCCCATTTTGACTGGATCATTTTTTTTTTTTTTTACTGTTGAGCGCTATGAGTTTTTTTATGAGTATATTTTTGATATTAACCTCTTGTTGGATGTAAGAGGTGCAAAACTTTGTCCATTTAGTAGGATGTCTTTTTTTTTTTAATGTGCAGAAGCCTTTTAATTTAATGTAATCCTTTTTTTTTCTTTTAAATCTTTGCTTTTATTTCTCTTGCCACTGTTTGCATACCCAAACACACCTTTAGGACTGATATCAAGGCCATTCCCATCTTGAAGCTTAACAGAGCTATTAAATCACATTAATTCAATATGGTATCAGAAAGGAAAGGGGATCATTTTCCTTGAAACTGGCACTGCTGATTTCCTAACAAATTGTACTCTGCTTGGGTATTTCCTCCAGAAGGGTCAAACCACTGTGAATTCCAAGTAAGATTTGTTTTGTGAAGTAACACTGTAAATAAGAAACTCTTAAAAGGTTTTTTGTTTCTTTGCCCCTGAGAACAATGAAGTAACACCTACTGACTGAATACAATTGGACATTTTAGTATTTAAAACATAATAAAATAGACTTTATTTTGTCAAATTTAATGGAGGTCTATATATTATTTATTGGTAAAATAAATCTACAAATTATAAATGTGTTTACTGATATGTCCAAAGAAACATAATGACATGACATACTACTTTAAAAAATTACACTTATTAGTGGGGAAGAAAGGGAATCCTCCACATTTCCTCATTCCTTTAAAAAAATTAAAATTGCCTTTAAAACTCTCTAACAGCTTTTCTTTTATTAGTAGCTGAAAGAATCTCAAGGAGAGGTGGATACTTTAAAAATAAAAGAAGCAATATGAAAAGATGCTCATCTTTCTGAAACCTCTATTGTTCTGTAAAGCCTAATGTTAGACATTAAAGGTTTGCATGTTCATCATCATATTTTATTGAAGTTGGTAATAATTTACTTATTATCTGCAATGGGTTTCTGAAAAATATTTCTCTTTCCATTAAGGATTTCATTTTCAGCGTTTGCTTGTCAGTTAAATCCTCACATCATTAATGTAACTTCTCATCATAGGCAAAATTGAATATTCATGCCTAGCTCAAATCACTGTTATTTTGGCCTCTTACTTTTTTTTTTTTTCCTGTGAAAGTGTAGATTGTTAACCCATCACTTTACAGCTAAGATTGTTAAATTTTCTGAGTCTGCATTGGTTTGTAAAATTAACAGTCTTATTTTACATCTGGTCATTTTTCTATGGGTAGTAATTTCTGCTTTCAACCTTGACCAGGTCTAGGTATGTCATTTAGCCTTTTGCTCTGTTAGCTATTTTATTAACTCTTTGGTAATGTTCCAAGTCCCAAAGCCATGCTATTTCAACACTCCATACATAGCCTTGCCTGATTTTGTGCACAGCAAATAAACCCCTTTAATGACCATAATCCTTTGAAATGTCTGATCTTTACCCAAGGAATTAATTTCCTTGACTGAATGACACTTAAATGTTATTTTTTTATGGTCAAATTTGTACTAGATGATTATTAAACCCCTTCCATAAGAGTCTAGGTTTTCATTTGTTGATTTATCTCATTTTAGGTGCATTGACATTAATGAGACTGATTATCAAATGTATTTTTTTGAAGGCAAGGGTCACCTTTCCTTAACATGTAGTAAGGGCATTCAGCATTCAAAGAAGATAAACACATGCAATTTGCAGCGACATGGATGGAATTAGAGGGGATCATACTCAGTGAAACAAGCCACAAAGAGAGAGAAAAATAGTGAATGGTTTCACTTATAATAGGACTATAGGGAAACCAAATAGGAGAGAGACACTTGGGGGGTGGAGGGGGAGAATAAGGGCACAAAATGGAATAGAAAAGGACACAAGGGACCATGGAGATGGATCACAGGTGAATTGGTGGTGGGTTTCCCAAGGGGAATACAAAATCTAAAAGATATAAATAACAATAAAAATATATATTAAAAAAAAATGTGTAGTAAGGACAGTTTTTGTCCTTTTCTGTCCTTTCCATACTGGTTCTTTGTATTCCCATCTGCCTTGTGAAGCCAGGTTCAGTTTGAGCAAGGATAATAAATAGTAAGAGGTCTTTGTTAATGTACCACAAGAGAAAAGAGACAAAAACTCTTTTTGCATAATTCACAGGAATTATGGTTTTCTGAGAACTAATAATCATTGGCATCCTAAAAATTTGTCTTGTAATTGCTTTATCACTGAATCATGATCAGTGAAAGTAGCTATCCTTCATCTCCTTCAAAAGAAAATTACCTGATCCTAAAGGACAAACAAATAAGCAAGCCTTTCACAAATTGGATGAAACACTGGCTGTGAATTCAAAGTTAGCAAGGAGATGTGAAAGTAGGCTGAGGGGTAGGATGGTGTTTGTAGGAAGCATATGGGTTTAAGCAACTATGGAACGGAGGGAGGGAAGAGATTCTAGAGAAAAAAGAGAGAACATGCAATAAAGAAGACAGAACATGCCTGCTGTACCTGTTTAGGAGAGGGTGTGACTAAGATGAAATGAATATGATTTAGAAGCATCTAAAGTAAATGCTGGATAGGTTGTAGTATATGACTTGAGTCTGAACATGCTTAGGAATTTTAAAATTATTATTGATTTTGATAATGGATGATACAGTTTTGGCTTTCTCTAAGGGTGTAGTAAGGGAATTACGTGGTTAATATGCAATTCATATTCAAATGGGAAGTGTTTATAATAAAACATACATGGCATCAATGATGAATGTCAAACTTCAGAATATAAGCTCCTAGAAAGTAAACATAGAGCACAATCTGTAGGATGTTTGTAAGACTCAGCTAATCCAATTCTTCCTTTGCATTACTCCCTGGTGGCACAAATATTGTTCCAGTTCATACTTAGTCATTTATTGGTTGACTTACTACCAGAGAGTTATTTGGGGAAGCCACAGGGCAAGAGAGAGCATAATTAATATTAAACATCAATAATAATTTGACTTTGTTTTCCTAAGTTGCTTGGTCAAGGAACATGCCAGCCCTGAGTTATCAGTATGAATTAATAGTGGCTTTCTGTGCTTCTGGCCAGAATCATATACAAATTACTATGGGTAATATTTTTGAGATAGTAGAACTTGACTCGTTCATTTTACTAATCTGAAGATCCAATAATACTCAAACCAACCTTTGCTGTATTTCTCTACTTTCAGCAAAGTTTATTAATAGCAGAGAGCGATCATGAAATTTCATATTATAATGAATGCATTGCTTCTACAGAAGGTGCTAGAGTACATTTGTTGGTCTAGTACCAAATAATCTTATAAAAATTTAAATGTAATTCTATTTATTGGGTAAAAAGCTGTATACATTTTTAAATAATATGACATCATAACAGTTTGTTCTGTCTACATACATAGAAAGTACTCACAGTGGCTAGTTGTTTTGTTCCTAAATAATATTCTTCATTAGTGTGATAGTAAGACATTGGGAAAATAGAAGAATCTTGTTATATTAATAGAAAATTTCAGCATAAGTAAGAAGAATGGTAAGTTTTATCAGTGAGTATAGCAAACATAAGATCATTACTTACAAGTCCAATTTTTATGTCCCTCCCCCAAATATAATATGTTTCTTACCAATTTTGAATTTCCTTAAGAAGACAGACTAAAAGAGGATCTATCAATGGAAAACTATAATAAATTTTCTATACAAATGATGGGTTAAATATCTGGGAAAACAAAAACAAAAACAACAGGCCAGAATAACAGTGATTTGAGTTAGACATGAATATTCAATTTTGCCTATGATGAGAAGTTACATTAGTGATGTGAGGATTTTACTGACAAGTGAATGCTGAAAATGAAATCTTAATGGGAAAAGAAATATTTTTTCAGAAATCCATTGCAAATAATAAATAAATTATCGCCAATTTCAATAACACATGATTACTGCATGCCAGGTAATTCATTATATGCTACTCAAACTTTGCTTTAGCAATAATATTTTTGTGTAATTGAAATGAACTGTTCATAATTTAAGTCCCTACTATGTGTATTTTGTTTATGAATATCTTACCTGAGATTGAAAAAGAATCCAATTCCTGTCTAAGAGCCCTGCATTTTGTTTTAATCAAATGAGGGAAGTACTATATAAATGCACTAATACCACATTCATTCAGCAAATATTTATGAAGCACCTGCTGAATTTGCCCTCATTGTAACTGTGTAACAAGATGTTAAATAGGAAATTTTGACTCAGGTACCAATATATAATAATATCAAATCCAGAGAGCGGTAACACATGATTATGCATATTTTCAATGGAAATGATAGAGAACTGGTTTTAAGACTTACCAGCCCTTCCCTTATTTTGAGCATATAAAAAGGTGGAGGGTTGAATATTAGCTTTAGAAAAGCTATGATCCCTTCTCTCTCTTCTTTGCCTTCACTTGCACCCCCACTGCTTATAGAAGTATAGAAGAACTTTATAAATATCTTCCAAAGTTGAAGAAGGAATGTGTGTGTGTGTGTGTGTGTGTGTGAGAGAGAGAGAGAGAGAAAGAGAGAGAGAAAGAGAGAGAGAGAGAGAGAGAGAGAGAGAGATAGAGAGAGCTATTCTGAACTGTAGAGGTCTCAGCTGTGAAAATAAAAAATTAAATGATGAATTTAATTGATGCATAAAATTGGTTGTGACTTGTAGGATTTCTTTTTCCATAAGGATGGAGTAAATATTTATTCCATAGTCTTCTCATTATGTTAAGATAACATTCCTAGACATTATATATAAACCAAACATAAGAGACTGAAAAGTGGAGAGAAGATGGCAGACCAGCTAAGGAACTTGGGACTGAAGAAATAACATGGGGCTGAATTCCCTGGTTCTCTTATTGCCTCATAGATTTCAGATTGTTAGAGAGGTCACTACCAGAAGTGCCAAAATGTACACTAAAAAAAAAAAAATGTGAAAATATACACAAGAACAAATTCCTCTCTTTCTCACCAAAGGACCAGGCTAATAGGACAGAAAATTATAATGCAATAACTTATTTACCTAGCTATATATGACAAAAAAAATGATAGGAAGAAAAGTGTCTCTATCACCTGCCTAAACCAAGTAGAAAATCTCAAGGAATCTACCAAAGACTCCTAGAAATCATAGGAGAAATCATAGGATGTAAAAATCACAAAATCAACGTATAAAAAATTATATGAAAAATTACATGAAAACAGAAATTAAAATGCAACATAAACTAAAATCATTTTCACAAAAGAAAAATTCTTGGTTATAAATTTAGTAGAGCATGTTCAAGACTTTTATGTTATAAACTGCAAAACACTTGAAATAAAGCAAAGAAAATCTAGACAAATCATGGGTATGTTGTGTTCATATACTGGGAAAATTAAACACAGTAAAGATGTTAATTCTCTCCAAATGGATATATACGTTTAAAATGCAATTCTTATCAAAATCCCAGCAGAATTTTAAAAAATATAGAAAAATTTTTATCTAAAATCTCTGTTAAAATGCAAAGTTACTATTATAGCTAAAATAATTTTGAAAAAATAGTGTAAAAGAAAAATTCTCCAATATCTAGTATTATTATATAGCTACACTATTCAAGACTATATGGCATTGAGGAGGAACAGACTTCTGGATCAGTAGAATAGAATAGAAAACAAAAATAGCCCCACAAAAATCCCGAGGTCAATGATATTTGAGAATGATACAAAAATAATTCAGTGGAGAAAGATAGTCAATTGGCTAACAATAGCTTAAAAAAAATGAACCTTGACTTAAATCTCACACCAGAGATGAACTCAAAATATATTATTAAAAAATATAAAATATGAACTATAGATGATACAGATTTTAGATGATAAACTGGAAGAAAATCTTCAGGACCTGGGGATTGGCATAGAGGTCTTAGTTTTTGTTTTCTAAAAAGCTCTGTTAAGAGAATGAAAAGATAAAGTAGAAACTAGGTAAAATTTTTTGCAAACCAGATATCTGACAAAGGGTTCACAATGTGGAATATGTAAAGAACTCTTAAAACTCAACAGTAAAAAAAAACTTCAAACAATCCAATTAAACTATGGGCAAAATATGTGAACAGACATTTCACTGAAGAGGATAAATGTATTACACAATAACTACATAAAAGGATATTGAGCATAAATAGGCATTAGGGAAATGCAAATTACGACCGTGAGGAGGTATCTTCACACACCTGTTAAAACAGTGTAAAGAAATCATAGTGACAGCACCCAGAAGTGCCTTAAGATTATGAGAAACTGGATCTTTCATACACTGCTGGTGAGATCATAAAATGGTACAGCCATTTGGAAAAATTATAGCATGGTAGTTTCTAAAATAATAGACACATATTTACTCTTAGATACAAGAATTCCAGAGAAATGAAAACTTACGTCTATGCAAAAACTTCTATTGATACATAACCATTAATAGAGGTTTTATTTGTCTTAGTCAGATACTAGAAACAACTGAAATATCTCTCAATAGGTGAGTAATTCAAACAGGTACATTCATACCATGGAATATTGTTCAGCAATATTTAGGCATAAACTATTGATACACATAACTACTTCAAATGGGTCTCCAAGAACTTTATGCCCAGTGGAAAAAACTGATCTAAAAGGCTTTAACATATTCTTGAATTTACAAAATGATGGGGATAGAAACTAGATTAGTGGTTGCCATGGGTTAAGGGTGATAGTTGGAGGGCATGAGTGTAAAGTGTTGCATATTGGACAATTTCATTTATATATAGAATATAAAGAAACAAAGCAAAGAAATAGGCAAGAATAAACCAAAACAAACCCTAGAAATTTGACTATAGAATTGAGGCTACAAATGAGGAAGTGTGGGAGATGGAGAGCATATTTGGAAGGGGGCCCAGTGCACTATGGTGGAAAATTATAGGTGCTTTGGTGTTGAGTGTGGTGTGATCACACACATCTGAAGAGGTGTGATTTTTATACCTCTAAATCATATACTGTGTTGTAAACCAAAGTTACCTCAATAAAAATAAAATTTAAAAATAGCAAAAAGTCTTAAGAATTCTGAGTTTTTAACCCAATGGGGAAGAATTACTATGTTTACTGAATGAATTTAAGGGAAAATCAGAGACGAGATCAAGTTGCTTGTATGATTGCCTTCTGTGATGAGTGCTTGCTCAGAGTATTTATGACACACAATACTCTCTTTTCTAAAAATGCTTTATTCCCTTGGTTTTGATGACATGACACTCCTCATTTTGCCAGTTTCTTCCCCTGAAACCTTCGGTTTTTAGTAATCTCACTCTCATTTGGTGGAGCCATTAGCCAGCTAGCCACCCAAGTCATAAACCTTTGATTCATTAATCTTTGTATCTTTTCCACCTTCACCTCTCCAATTTCCCTCTCCTCCAAATAAGCACTCACCAACTTCTATTGACATTAACACTTTCCCTACTACCATTTTACTTAATTTTACCTTCATTTTTTCTCACCTGAATTACTGTGGCATACCCAACATTCATTTACATACCTGAAGATCTGCTTTCTTTAACACTATGCTTGGACATCCAGCCAGAGTGATCTTTCTAGAATATATTTGACCCTGTCATCTCTAGGTTAAAGCCCTTCAATGGTTACCCATTTCTTTCAGGAAAATTTGAAGCCAAGGTTCCTGGTGGTCTGATCCCTGCCACACTCTCCAGATTAACTTCTCTACAGCTTTACTCACCTTTGTTATACAGATTCATATCTCCATTCCAGGGTTCATGTTTTGTCCTCTGACTTGAATGTCATATTCGCTTACAGTGTTCATGCATACATATGTATACACTCTTACAGTTTGAAAACTCAATTCTGGACTCAAGGCTTCTAGGATACCTTTTCTCATCTCTTAGGCTCTGTCAGGTTCCCATCACTTACTCTCCAAATTGCTCTACAACTTAGAACATGCCTATTGTATAAGTGGTCTTACTTTATAAGTAAGGAACTGAATTAAGTTCTTTCAAGGTTTGTGTTTTATAAGTCCATAAAGCACTTTGTGTCATCTGGCATCTTCATTCATCATTCATTCAAATTCAATAAACTTTGTTTGGTTAGTTGTTTCTTTGTAGGAGTTGGGAGATATAAATAAAAGTGTGCCATGGCTGTTACTTGCCATGGCTATTACTTACCTCATGGCTGTATACTTACCTAAAAGTGTACAACATGCATTTTGTGTATTTGTGGTCACATGGGGAAACTAAGGCAAGACTCTCCTGAGTAAATTAACAGCCTGGCCATCTAGATGAGATCATGCTGTGAGAGAGCTCACACTGTTATATACGTTTCTTATGCTCAGTACATCCACACCACTTGTGTATTTCTGAATGTATGGAACCACAGACTCTTTCAGTAAATTTGTGCCAGCTAATTCATCCTAGCATATCAGCAGTAAGATCAGCTACAACATAAGGCATTTGAAAATTTGATCTTTCTCAAAGCGTTATCTGCAGCATAACAAAAGTGGTCTGAAGAGGGAGAAGGATTTATTGTAGTAGTCACTTGGTAAAATCAGAACTTAAGATTTTTTTTTTCTATCATTAGAGAACTGTACTGCTAGCTTCTTATCATCTCCCCTTCTCCCCTTTTGATTCTGAACAGTATTCTGTTTTTGTTGTTATTTTGGTTGCAAAGGATTAAGAAATGTTATGGTAAAATGTTATAGGGACTATGGAAGGTTGAAAGTGCTTGGTATAATGTCTAGTCCTTTGTAATGTTAAACAATCAATGTACAGAAGAAAAGGGTGTCTTTGCAATTTTGCTAGATATCAAAAGAACCCATAGAAGACAAATTGGAGAAGCAATGCTGCCTTTCTTTTTATAAAATGACAAAGAGCTAATTCAGCTTCTTTGAAAGAAACTCAAATAAGCCCAGCCCTTTCAAAAAACCTTTATGTTCAATGTAAAGGAAAATGTGTCTTCAAATGCTAAGAGTTCAGCTTCCACTAGTTTCAATGAGAACTGTACATTCAGAGCCAAGGGCTAATTTTGGGCTGTGTGTTTCCCCAATAAGTTCTCTTGGGTGATCATTTTAGATTCAGCAAAGTGTTTCCTCTAGCTATAAGAGCCAGTGTTTAAAAGTTTAAAGCAATGCGAATAGGCCAAAATCTAAATCAATATTCTGCAGAACAAATAAAGAGAAAAGAGATTTGGGTGGCAGACACATGATATGTGCTCCAATTCCCTGGTAAGCAGATCAAGGAGATTTCAACAATAACTTAAAAATAAAAGAGCCTAAAAAACAGATGTTAACAAAACTATTCTCTCCCTCTCGGTGAGAAATGACTGGTTAGGTTTTCAGATCAAGACACTGGGGTCACAAAGGGAAACACCATTGTGTAGTGTCAACTGAGCACTGAAGGGCAAAAAGGATTCAGATCAATAGATGGGAGCTTATTTATCTTCTTCAATGCCAGTTATTTTTTATTTATTATTTTTTAAAATTTATGCATACAAGCAGGGGTGCAGGCCAGAGATGTGGGTGGCGAGAGGGCTCACCAGAGACAGAGTGGGGAGTAGAACAGGCAGATGGATGGAAATACACTGCTGAGGGGAGCAGCGGGCGAGGCAGGAGAGGTCTGCTGCGCCATGTGGGAACTTATGCCTTCCCTTCCTTCTTTCAACTCCTTCTTAGAAGTCCCCTCACAAATAACATTGTGGACAGGCTGGCTGGCCTGTCATTCTCTAGGGCCTGAAAATTACTCATCTTTTGACTTTTCAGACCCCTGAGTGATCCTGGCTTCAAACTGATGACGGGGGAAGGAAATACTATATTGAAAGAATATCCAAAAGCAAGTTCATCACAGGCCCCGTTTATCATAACAATTTACTTCACTACAACAGCAATTTGAGATGTCATAGTAGGAAAAAGAAACCATAGGTATGCATAAAATCTTCAGTAAGCTTTCGAAGAGGATTTAGTTTATGATGGTTTGAGTGCTGAGATGCTAAATACATTTTTATTATGAGGAAGATTTAAGAATAACTGTAGCAATAGTAGAAAAAAAATCAGTGGAAATTGTAAAGTGGCTTAAATTTCAGAGCTTATTATTTTTTTTTTTATATCTATGATCCCAGAAGTTTATGAAAGGATTCTCCAGTTTTTCCTCCAGGATATATTCTCAATAGGTAAGTACAAAAGTCCAAAGAAGTAATTTTTTTAAATGCGAAAAAAATCTTGTAAAGAAAAACTAAGGAAATGTGAATTATAAAATAACCATTCTTAAAATATTTGGTAATTTCGATGTTTTATATATTTTGCCATGGGAGAAAATGAGAAAAAATGCTACAATTTGACCTTAAGTTACAGCTAAAATATATGGCAATTTTTCAGGAGATGGATCCTCGTTGAATAAGCAAGGGTTATTGAATCATTGAAAAGGTAATATAGGCATCCCACATTCTAATTTCTTTGCCCTTTTTATTTTTTTCCTGTGGAAGCTGAGAGTTTCCTGAATTTCTTGGCTCTCTTTTGATGTAATAGTACTTAATGAGAAAATGCATGTGAAAGTACTTAAAATATGAGTTATTTTTCATTCTAGTTGATATCTTGTACCAATTTTAGAGGGTAATTCTAGTAATTTTTGAAACTTTTTACTTTTTTCATTTTTTCACCTCTTAGATTTGTGTACTGTGTTTGGAATTATGGAGGCTGTAAAAAGGTATGAAGTCCCATCCCTATGCTAGATGGGTTTGTTGCCACATGAAGGAGGAGGAACATACACACATGAATAGTGAAATTATAAGATAGCATATGTTTAGAAAAGTAAAAGCTCTGTGAGGAAATTGGAGGAATTATTCACGTGAGGCTGGAGGTCTATAGAGAGGTTTTGAGAAGATTTTGATAGAGGGAATAATGTCAGGATGGGTTGAGGGTGTTCAAGTAATAATGACAGAAAGAAAGGAAGAGGGCAAACATCACCACTTAAGACATGAAAGAAATATTAATGAAAGTGTTCATAGAGACAGAGCTTGGTTAACCTGACTGGTTAGCTTGACAGGAGAGGAAGATTTGCGTTAAAAGGATAGAGAAAATGTGGTTGAAAAGAAGGTTGGGATACTTCTCTGGAAAACAACAGTATGTTATGGAAATTGAAAATTCATTCACAAGATGAGCAACTGAAGTTTATGAGAAGAGATGTAACTCACTGAATGTATTTTAGACAAGTAAAACTGGTAAAAATGTTTAGAAATGGGATAAAATTGGTATCAGAGGGAGCAATTAAGAGACAACCCAGGAATCTAAGCATCAGGTGATTAAGGCCTAGATTATTCTAGCATTGTATCAAACCCAAATATTTCTATGTTTTGCGAACACAAAATTCCCTAATGTTCCCTGGGGTATGTCAGTTTAGTAGCTCTAAAGCCAATGGGACACTTAAAAATTTGCCATATGTTATGGAGGTATCGACATCATTAGATCATCTTTATTTTTCCTCATACCTGGATTTCACAGATTAGTCCAGAACTCATGTCTATCTCCAGAATTCCTGCAGTGAACTCACCTGTCAGTGAGTGAAGTCCTTGAGCTGCCTTTTTTGAGAAAGCAGAGGGCAGCCAGTGAGAGTTCTATCTTACAACTTGGTTAACTGGCAGCATGGGGCTTTTTATTTATATTTCTGGAACTAGTTTTTTTTTTTTTCCTTCAAGGAATTATTACAGAGTTGAAGGGTTTAACTATTAGGAGCTGTGGCTTTTCTACATCTTATCAGGGTCAGATTCTATTGTATTTCCAGATTAAGCACTCTGGGTATATTTTCCTTTTGATACTTATTATGCTTTCTGCAGCTCTATATTTGGAGTTACTTATTGTTCCTGAATATTTCTTTAAGTTAGAATGTTGTTTAGGAGTTGGTAGAGTTGGCAGACTATGACATTACATGCTGTATTATTCATTGTTTGGTGACTAGACTTCATATTTGTGGTAAAAATAAACACGATGCATCTCAGTTTACATCAATCCATTCAGTACTCTCATGAATGACTTCCTGTAACTGTGTAAGTCCCTTTAAAGAATGTCTAAAGAAGAAAAGAAGAAGAGGAGGGAGAGGAGGAGGAGGAGAAAAGGAGCAGTCAGTCTCAATCACAAATTACAAAAACAATTTTTAAAAGCAGGCTGATTGGCAACCTCAGTTTACAGAGAAGTGTGACAATAGCTTTTGTGTCAGTCTAAACATAGTTATTTTTCTTCTATAGCTATAGTTTCCTTCCCATTCTTTCCTTTGGAAGCAGTGATTTTTATATGTGGACATCACAGGTAAAAAGTAGGTTGCAATTTTTCTTATAAAGATGGAGGAACCAGTTTCTGGCCATGTTGGTTTCAACTTTACTTCATAAAGGCACCAGTAGGTGTTGCTATATTAGCACTAATGCAGACTCCACAAAAAACTAACTGGTCACTTTGTGGTGAGTGGGTCCCTAAAACAAGTCTAATTTGTGTATTTCTTCTCCAATATTAAAACACTATCACCAATACCGAAGTCCTAATGGGACTATTCAGGTTGCAAAAAAAGTTTTTATTTATTTCTTTTTAAAAGATTTATTTTTTATTTATACATACAAGGTGGGGT
This sequence comes from Scalopus aquaticus, assembly GCA_004024925.1. Classification (NCBI taxonomy): domain Eukaryota; kingdom Metazoa; phylum Chordata; class Mammalia; order Eulipotyphla; family Talpidae; genus Scalopus; species Scalopus aquaticus. The sequence goes on along the minus strand of PVIJ01000393.1, from coordinate 263,841 downwards.
ACAGGCCAGAGTCGTGGGGGCGGCGAGAGAGTTCACCAGAGACAGAGCGGGTAGCAGAACAGGCAGATCAGAAGTATACTGCTGAGGGGAGCCGCGGGCGAGGCGGGAGAGGTCCCTGGAGAGGTCCACCGCACCATGTGGGATTCTCCCCAGCCGGGCGTTGAACTCGCGTTGCCACTGCCGACAGCGCCACAGTGTAGCGCTCAACCGCTGCGCCACCAGGGAGGCCCTGCAGAAAAAGTTTTTAAATGACTATCTTGTGTCAGTTCACAAGACTAGGAAATAATTTCACTGACTTCTCAGTAGTTAAGGTATTTTGACCTTTGGGGAAATAATCAATATTCAATTTGTGTAACTAAAAAAAGATTATTTTCCTCCTTCATGCTTCCTAATTTCTGCACTTCATTTGCAATACATATTATTATCACCCTCATGTACCAAATCCAAATATATAAAAAAAAAAGTAAAAGTGAGTCTCGCTGCCTGATAAAAACTTTTAGGTAGCGATAACTTTGGAAACATTTTCTTGTTTGTCAGACAAACACACTCATACAAGACCCACAGTTCAACTCTTCACCATGTACCTCATCAACTCGTGTATTTACATTGAAATGTGTTTTCATCTTGCTACCTGTAGGCAGAAATGATTTCTTTATGTCAACCTCTATAACCCTGCCACCTGTGCTAATTACTAGGAAGAAACAACAGACTCTACTACTGCTTCTGTTTTTGACTTAAATTTGCTGAGCATAACCCCAAAGCAGGAGAGAAATATTTGGAAAAATCTTTGCTCAAAGATGAAATTCTTAAAAATAAAAAACAATTCTGATCATTCATCGGCAATAATCAAACTACTTCAGTGTGTGCTATGAAGAAAAAAAAGTTTTGTACATAATATTGCTTTTGAATCTGAATTTTCCGCATTTGTATTGAGTATGTGAAATTAAACAGTGTAAATCTGAACCTATGAGTGCTACTTTTTTCTTTTTAAATAGTAAACGCAGCCAGAGACCAATGTATTTCAGACGAAAACTTGTTTTCAACTGAAAATACTGTTTAAAGAATATACAGGGTCTCTCTGGTGGCACAGCAGGTTAAGTCTCAGCACTATGAAGCTATCCATGGCAGCATGAGTTCTAATCTCAGCTAGGGAGCTTCCCACGTGGCACAGCAAAAAAATGTGTACAAAGTCTGGTAGACAATGAAGGAAAGATATTGGGTAATGGAAAAAAGAAAGAATAACACTTTAGAAAAAGGAAGGTAGATGACTGGGAAAAATCTGACGAATTAATGGGAATGTGAAACATTTTTGTTTTTATAGTTGCAACTATTCAATAATATGAAGTAATAACAGTTTATTGAGCATTGAACAGGTTGGGTTGAATCACATGGGCCAAAGATTACATGGATTTTTCTATAAATTGCTCAGTGCTCATTTTAAAGTAATCTTTAATAAAACAGAGGAGTACTTCTGTTGTTGAAATCTCTTAGCACATTCTAAGTAGCAAAACAATAAAGCCTTTTGAAGAGTAGGGTTCAAAGTAAAATATAAATCTAAACATTTTCTGTATTATTTTGCAATGAATTTTTATTGATTTTTATAGTTATCTGATTTGTGATCTGTGATTATTTTTTCCTTACCTTCTTCTGTCCCTCACTCTTTGCTTTTATTCTCCCTCTTCGCCATCTTTCTCAGTGGTGTCATTTGGGGGTAACTTCAGTCTATGTTGGATGGCTGAATGAGATTACACAAGGTGAAGGAAAAACACTCAAACAGTTTTTCTCCCCGTAGAGTTTCATTATTGAAATGTTCTGAAGTCATGGGTGGTGAATGTGAAAATGTAGAGATGTAGATTGGTTGGTAATCAACTCAATGTTTGTAGTAACTGGAGATGTAGCATTCTAATCATTCTCTGTACCATCCCATGGAAGCTGGGTTTAATTCAGCTAAATGGCCCATGATATGGACTTTACTCCCCCTCAATTCAGTTTCTCCCCTCTGGTGCATTCTTAATCAGAATTTCCCACTATTTAGTAACTAAATTAAAATCTGTAAATTGTAAGCAACTTCATATAATGCAGTGATATCCACAATATTTGAAATTACTTAAAGAATTCCATGTAACGAACATTCTCTCATAATAATAACAACAGTTAAGCTTTGGCATGGAAAAAAATCTAGTTATATAGAGTAATAAAGCATAAAGAAAGCCTCACCTCTTTTTTTCCTGAGGAAATGATTTAAAATGTAGATGATCTTTTTCTCAAGAAAGTGTTGATTTAAAGAGTTAGATAGGGGATTTTCACTCAGATAACTGTCATTATGAATTGGTTGCTTACTATAGTTCTGGATGTTTTGCTAAGCATTTTATATGTCTTATTTCATTTAATCTTGACAATTTAATGGAGCAGGTACTGCTATTACTTCTTCATAAAAAAATGAAATCACCTGTAGTCCCCAGCATTCACTATTATAGGATGGATCTAAGATATTTCTTTCAAACAACTTCCCGGGTAACATTGATGCTGCTACACTGAGGACCACATTTTGAGATATGTTCAGGAGTCTCCTTTGTTATGATGCCCACAAATCATGCAATTTTTAAAAAAAGAATCTCTACGTGATATTAACGAGACTGGTAGTGAGAACTACTGAACCTGAGCTTGAAGAACACTGAATGTTAATTTGACTTTATATGGTAGCAGTTTACAAGGGAGAGGAGTGCAGTGATGGTTGTGAAGTTTTATGATTTATGTTTTGTGATTTTTTAAAAAGATTTATTTATGCATACAAGCTGGGGCACAGACCAGAGGTGTGGGGCGGCTAGAGGGGTCATCAGAGACAGTGGGGAGCAGAACAGGCAGATAGATGGAAACACACTGCTGAGGGGAGCAGTTGGTGAGGCAGGAGAGGTCTGCCACACCATGTGGGAATCTCCCTGGCCAGGCTGTCGAACTTGTGTTGCCGCTGCCAACAGCTCCACAGCGCAGCGCCTAACTGCTGCGCTACTGGGTAAGCCCTGTGTTTTGTGATTTAATGGCAGACATACTGGACCAGAAGTATTAGATTTGGGGAGGTACTGAAAGTTGATTCTGTCGTCCTCTGGCATCTTGCATGCTACAGTAAATCATGTCTTCCTGGTGTTCTTTCTGGTGTTATTCAGTTATCACAAAATCTCCCATTGTAATGCTGGCCTCAGTAACCTGGTCCCACTTTTCCTTTATTTTGTTTATTTATTTTTTTAAGATTTATTTTATTTATGCATATAAGAACTGGGGTGTGGACCAGAGATGTGGGGAGGTAAGATGATTCACCAGAATGGGGAGCAGAACAGGCAGATTGACTGAAATACACTGCTGAGGGGAGCAGCAGGTGAGGCAGGAGAGGTCTGCTGCACCATGTGGGAAGCTCCTTAGCCAGGAATCAAACTTGTCCTGCAGTGACTGCTTGTAGCCTATAGGCTGAGACTTAACCCCTTGCGCCACCAGGGAGACCCCCACTTTTCCTTTAAAGCTGCATTTTAGAGTAACACTTGAACTCTTACTAGCCAGGTTCTCCACCATTCCTATGACTGATATTATGCTCTTAATTTAGTACTCCTTGATTGTTTTAAGTGTGTAATCAATCGTAAGTCCTCAGTTTTGCAAAATCCTACTTACCTTCCTAAAAACTCAATTAAAAAAAAAAAACACCAAACTTAAAATGCAAAATTACTGTCCACATGGTAAAAAAAAAAATAATAAAAAAGCAAACAACATGGAAAGAATGCTCCTAGATTTCCTGTGTACTCTCCAAAGGAAAGATTTTTTTAACCCTTTTAATATTTAACTCTGTGCTGCCATTTTGTGATGAGCACTTTTAGAAACAATTTACTTCCTGTCCTGGACATATGGATATAGATTCTTACACTCCTCAATTCCCCTTGTCATCTTCTCAGTATAATAATACTATAATTAATCAAACTTTTCATTTTTATAAATTTGTGAATATTACTCTCCCCTGATCTAAAAGTAAGGTACAATTTTTATTTTATATTCTATGGGATCTATGAACAACTAATCTTTGACAAAGGAGCAAAGAAAATGCAGTGGAACAAGGACAGTCTATTCGATAATGATGCTGGGAAAACTGGACAGCCACATGCAAAAAAATGAAGCTAGACTACTACCTCACACCCTGCACATAAGTCAACTCAAAATGGATAAAAGACCTGGACGTAAGACCTGAAGCCATAAAATTTGTAGAAGAAAATATAGGCAAAACTCTACATGACATAAATCTCAGCAAAATCTTGAAAGACACATTCCCCAAAGTGAAGGAAGTGAAGGACAAGATAAACAGGTGGGATTACATCAAAATAAAAAGCTTCTGTACAGCAAAAGAGACATTAACCAAAACAAACAGACACCCTACTAACTGGGAGAAGACCTTTGCACACAATACAATGGATTGTTGTTCTTTCTGAAGTTTCAAATGTTTTTCTTTTTTTACTTACCTGACTTCTGTCTAAAAATTCGATGTGTTTTTCAAACTCTTTACATTATCAATCATTTTTCTTTTGAGTTTTAAATGTTTTTCCTGGTGTTCTCATAACTCAACCTCCCTCTTTTTTATTCCTACTTGGGGTGGTTATTGCCAAACTTGCTATAAGGTAGTAATCTTAGAACTTCCTTAATATCTTTTTGGTTTTGGTCAGCTGTTTCTTTTGGGGTTTACTTCTTTTAGGCAGTTTTTTCTCCTCCTTCTATTTTGGTGGATCACATTCCCAAATCACTTCACAAGAAAGAGTGTGTTTTCGGAAAATTTTATGACTTTAGCATGTCCGATATGCTTCGATATTTTATTTATAATTTCCGTAAATAACGAAATTCTACAGTAATTGATGTTGAAAATTATTTTCCTTTATGATGTAAAGGTGTTGCTTCATTTTCCCTCCTGAATGTTCAATGTAGTTGAGAAGTGACATTGTGAATTAAATGTTCCCTGTAAGAGAACTGGATTATATCTTGAGATTTCTTTCTTTTTTTTTTAAATCTTTTTTTCACAGTTCTGAAATATCAATAAGTAATCTCTGATATGACTATTTTAATTTATTTATTAATATTTATGTTCTTTTGGTGGTATCTGAAGCTGAAAATCAAGCTCAAAAACTTTGGAAATTTTATCTTTTACATCCTCTTTGATAATTCCCTTCTCCATTTTTTTACTGTCTCTGTTATCAGAAGTTGAACTGCCTATGTCAAAGCTTCATATTTTATATTCATTCATACTTTCCATCTTATTTCACTTTTACTTAGTCTTTTGAGAGATTTATATATTTTGTCTCCCAACCATCATTTAGATTTCTTTCATATTTGTAATTTGCAAGGGCTCTTTATATCTCTGTAATACCTTTTTCGTAATACCTTGTTTATGTGTTATAGATACAATATACTGATTGTATAATGGCATAATGTTTTCAGTATTTGTTTTCTCTGGGATAATATATATAGGCTATCTTTTCTCTTGCATTTTGAATGATTTTCTCATATGTGATATTGTTGCCCATATTTAAATGAAAAAAACTCAAAAACTGAATAGGAAATCTGTGTTTTTTGATATGACTCCTGGACTAGATGGGATTAATTTATAGTTATTATTTGGGAAGTTGCTATTTGTGCTGGGAAAGTGCTATGAGTGAAGTTGTGGTGGTCTTTCTCTAAGCTCATTCAATTTTTCCAGAGTTGCTTGTGTTTTCCATTCAAAGTAGCCCATGAATCCAGAGTCTGTAGTGGACAATTGACTTCTTTGTTAACTGTATCCATCTGTGAAAGTTTCCTAATCTGTTGTTTTGTCCACATCAGTTATCCATCTTTTATCTGTTTAATGTTGTTCCTTATTTTGCTGAAATTTCTTATTGCTAGTAGATCAAGTCCACAGACTCTATGCAGGATGCCCTGGGAAATATAGGAAGATTGTGCTGTTGCATCACCTCACTGTGTTTTGGACATTGTTCCTGAGTTAGTGGTATTTGATGTAGTCATAAATTTCTATTTCTTTGTTATTGTTTCAGTGAGTCTTTGGAACAGTACAAGTAAATTACTTTATATAGTCCCCATATTCAGCCCAAACTTAAGATCCAATTGAATACCACATTCTTCTTTTGAACCTTCCTTACTTGTTTTAATCCACACTCCTCAAAATTCCTGTGGTAATAAGAAGCAATTTATTTCATTATGCCACTTATAATTCTCTAATTTCTCCCTATACATTCATTCCACATTTTTTGCTTAATCATGGCGTATACTCCTTTTGAATACCCGTGCACCAATGTTTATGTTAGATAAGTAGTTGATGACATAATTGTTGGTTGATTAGATCTAGGAAATGAAAGAGCAAAAGATACACACATGACTGAAAGTGGAAGCCTTGATTATTTGATAAAATAACAATATTGGCAAAGATAGAGAAGATAGGGAGGAAGGCCAGTGAATGAATGTAGTTGACATTTGTCAGACCTTTGTGTTTGCATAAAATCATTGAATCCTTTTCAAGCTTGAGGATGATAACGTACATAGGCAGTCCCTCACCAAAGTTGAAGACAGTAATTCATTTTCCCAAATTCCCTTGCAGATATGTTACAATCATGTGATTGTAGTAGTTCAGAAGTGAGCAATGGGAAAAAGTAACACAATGAGTAACTCATTTCAGATGAGAGTGCTGGCAGACACTGGTCTTGTAGGGCAGCAGTAGAAGTTTCTGGTATCCTGTGCTGAGTCATCTAGGCAGTGTAGGCAGGATCTTGGCTGATTAGTCTCTTAGTTTGATCTGGGAATTATTCTTGACTAAGTAACCTGCAAGCCTGAACCTTAGGTGATCTTAGACTGTCTCTACATACTCTTTAAGAGTGCTTTTATGTCTGTTTGCATCTGAGAATTATGAATGACAAAGGAAACATATGTGTGTGCATGTGAAATGAGATATAAAATGAGACAAAAGTAGCTCTTACAGTTTTTTCCAAAACATTTAAATTACTTGAGTAGTAAGCGAAGAGAAACAGGTGTCTACCAAAAAGTAGACCCCAAAATATGAAGAAAGTAGACAAGAAAGTTTAACATCAACCAAGGTCAAGGAAAAGAAAGGAAAGATGTATCTTCCCATTTTACACTACTATGAAAATAGAAGGAACCAGGAGTACTTGTGTAATTTGATTATGGAGTTAAATGCTTCTTTAGCTATATTCATCCAATGCCTAAATATTTGAAAACTCTTTGGGAATTGAGACATACCTTCTCTAATTCTTATTAGGCTAATGTTGGTAGTATATTATATAATGGCTTATTGATATTTCTTCATTTGTTTTCCCAACTACTTGACACTACATGCAAGACATTAAGCTCTGAGAGAAGAAAAATGCATTTTCTGTCATGAGTGAGTAGGGCCTGATTTAAAGCAGCCAAGGAAATATGTTGCTTTGATAGAAATTTCTATTCCTACTATTGTCTGGGAAGGCTTGACTGACCTAAAAAGAGAGAGAAAGATGAGGAAGTTAATGTACATGTGGGTAGGGGAATATAGTTGGGAATATATTAGGTAGAATGTGGGGGTAGGGTGTGCATAGGGAAAATAGATTTAGTTTAGTTTTGGACAGTTGGGATTTCAAGATAGTGTGATATAATTGGGAATATGAAACTGAAACTTGGGTGGAAATTTATGCCTAAACAGATGAGAATTGTTCACAAGAGATGATAATTGAAGCCAGGAGAGCTTATGCTGTTTCCAAAGGGAGAGAACAGAGAGCCAAAATGAAGGACCTTGTACAGAGCATGAATGAAAGCCTCTACTGAGGGGTATTGGAAGAGAAGGTACAGCCAAGAAAGAGAGTGGAATAATCAGAACAGTAGAATGAAAAGCAGAATAATATGTTTACATGGAAATCAGGGCAAGTTCAGGGAGATTCTTTAAAAGAGCCCAAATTTGGGGCCTCCCTGGTGGCGCAGCGGTTGAGCGCTGCACTGTGGAGCTGTCGGCAGCGCGCGATGAGAGTTCGACGCCCAGCCAGGGAGAACCCCACATGGTGCGGCAGACCGCTCCTGCCTCGCCCGCTGCTCCCCTCAGCAGTGTACTTCTAATCTGCCTGTTCTGCTCCCTACTCTGTCTCTGGTGAACCCTCTTGCCGCCCCACGCCTCTGGCCTGTATCCCGGCTTGTGTGTATAAATAAATAAATCTTTAAAAAATAAAAATAAAAAAAAAATAAAAGAGCCCAAACTTACAAAATGGTGATATCTTCAAACCATTGTGCTTTGTATTTTCATTCCTTTATTTATTGACACATGGTTCAACAAATATTTTCTGGCTGTATAAAAAGTGATTCAGGAATCATAAGGATTGGCAAAAGAGAGTAGTCATCTTTTGAAAATTTGGTATATTGGGAGGCAGGAGACAGGTTGTAGGGATTTAGGAAAATAATGAAAATGTAAGGTTATAGACACTTGGCCTAGACCACATATTGAGAAATTTGGGCAGAGAAAGTGATATCTAAAACAACACACTTTTCAAAGGGGCAGCAGAATCCAGTGAAAGGATTTTGTAAATTGAACTCAACCTTTCTGTGACTGAGGGTACAGGAAAGAAGTCAGTAAATGAGAGGAATTGAACTTATTGCAAAGAAAGTATTAAACAAATGAATCTGTATATAAAAAGTGTTCTTATATTGGGAGTTATAGAAATAGCTTTTATAGATGTATCTTTTGATACAATGCCATGAAAAATAACTCAGGTCTAATCTACTTCAAGTCATAGTATAGCATAGGGACCTTAGACCATAGGATTCTGGAACGCCTCATCCGCCTCATTTTATAGAACAAATCCCATGAATTATGTTTGATCTTAAAACTGGTGTGGGTTCAGTACTTGGCAAGAATGAAGATTAGGGCCTCCACGGTGGCGCAGCGGTTAAGCGCTGCGCTGTGGAGCTGTCCGCAGCGGCTATGCGAGTTCGATGCCGGCCAGGGAGAATCCCACATGGAGCGGCAGACCTCTCCTGCCTTGCCCGCTGCTCCCCTCAGCAGTGTATTTCTGATATACCTGTTCTGCTACCCGCTCTGTCTCTGGTGAACCCTCTTGCCGCCCCACGCCTCTGGCCTGCACCTCAGCTTGTATGTATAAATAAAAAGTAAATCTTAAAAAAAAAAAAAAAGAATGAAGATTAGTTCAAGGTCACTGTCACAGCAGGATGACTCAGGGAGCACAGGAGCAGGCTCTCTATGGAGCTGGCAGACGGGTCAAAAGGAGGAGTCCTGGAGCCCTTGGTGAATTTTGAGGCTTTTTAAAGAACTTTTGTAGTGAGTCAACCGGGTACAGGGCAGGTTGGGGGCCAGGAGGCCAGGAGGCTGGCAGGCTTCCTGGCCCCGGGCAAATCTTCACTTTTTCTGGGCTCTCTGGCATCTTCTCGTGGTCTCTGCTACACCCCAAATGGTCCTTTGCCACCGTGCTCTGTTCTCTGCTCCCTCTGCAGCTTCTGCTGCTTCTGTGGCTTCTGTTGCTCTGTGACGCTGCCCTTATAAGCCCAGTGTCTCCAGGCCCAGGTGTACCCACTCATGCACACACGCACCCACTTCAGGTGCCCACCATTAGGCATGCGTGTAGGCCCACAGGGGTCTATTATTGATGGAAGGGCAATAAATCCTGATGATTTTTTCACTTACCCTACAGTCACTGAACAATTCAAAATATATAGAGTCAAAGACACCATGGGTGCTTGCAACTTTTGGAGGTGCCCTTGGTTTATATCAGTTGAGGTACATTGAGATTACAAAGTAGGCCTAACCTATAGGGTGATAGGACATTATTTCTCTCCTATGAAAAGGTATACAGGTGAATGTTGCAGGGGTGTCCGAGTAGCTCTGTCATCCAAGGTTGCTCTAGTTGTCACATTTTAGAACCAGCAACAGGAGTACAGAGAGAATTCAAGACAAACGACACAAGGGTCGCTCAGAAGTTGTATCCAATCCATTTGCATACAGTAGGCCTAAATTTAGTCATTTAGTCATATGACTACATTTATCTACCAGAGAGACTGGAAAATATAGTGAGTAGCTGGGCATCCACTGCTGTTACTGCATTTTAAATTCTTCAGAGTCTTGGATAAACATTTTCCTCATAGCTTTAGTTAGGTGTTTCAGATGGGAGAACTGAGGCAATGAAACAGACAAGCGAAATGAATACTTAATGAAACATCACAACATATTGAATAAATATGAGAGAGATTAAATACAAATTTACAGAGGCATCTATTTAAAACGACAATTCTATTTGGGTGCCTGTTTGAGTTTCTACCATGTGGCATTTTCAGCCAGTGTGTCTGTTGTCTCTGGGCAATTAAAATTATTCAACATCAAAATCTTAGCTCTGGGACCAGAAAAAAGAATCTAAGAAGCATTCACTGATAGTCTGATTCAGAACAACTGCTTTTCCCTTTGGTCTATTCATGCATATTTCAATTGGCATTAATGTAAAGTACCTCATGGGCTCTCTTCTACATGAAATCCTTGTTCTCAACTTGGCAGCAATCCTGGCACTAGGTTCTAAATAGTCATTCTGGGATGGTAAATCAGCAATCCTCAGCTGATGGGTCTAACAATGAGGAGATTGCAGGAGGCAGGTGGTGTTGTGGGCCTAATTCTGTTGGCATTAAGTGACAATTCATATTTGCCACAGGAGCAGTAAATTGCACTGTTTTAAAACAGGAAGTCTGAGTTAAAAGCTGTGTAAAATCATTATACTGTAGCCAGCACTCCAGGCTTTTCTAATTAGGTCATTTGGAAAAAGATGACCTTTTAGTTTCCGTGCCTCTTTGCTGGGGACACATGTTTCTAATTATCATTTGTATTTTACTTTGCCAAAGCTGTTGACAAGCTGAGCTTTTCTTGTGTGCATGAATGTGTGTGTGTGTGTGTGTGTGTGTATGTGCACACACATGCGCACTCTGAAGTTAATAACACTTTTGTGTTTAGCATTGGCTGAAGGAAGAAGATGGAAATGATGTGTCCAGTAACTTTAATATCAGAGCAAACAAAAATCATATGGATTTCAGTGAAGAAGACTTGACTGTCACTCTGCATTTCTTCTGTCTTGGGGTGGCAAGAGTAAACACACTGTGCAAGATATAAGGGAGAAACAAACTGGTCCACACTGTTACTGGAAACGTAACTGCTAGTCTTGCTTGAAATTCTGTCCAGGACCAAAATCAAAAATAGTCTAGTGATTTTTTAAGGCTCAATTGTCCTTCTGCATGCAGTTTTTGTAATGTTTAGTCATGCAAACAAATATTGTCTTCTAATGACCTCTTCTTCCAAAAGAAGTTCTTAATAGAGGGACATGATTATCTATGGTTCAAAAATATATTCCATATTTTAGGAGATAGCCCAAGAAGTAAGGCATTCCCTAAGGCTGGCTTTCCCACTGACTTCCTTTTCTATTGTGGTGAAAATCTCTCAATGTACTATCAGGTTCTTCATCTGAAATCATCAAATCATGTTCCTGGCAGGTCTTTGAGAAGTCTTCTACAATAGCTCACAGTCTGCCTTGAGGCCTTTCTGAACTTAAACTTTCCTGGAATATAATGGGCTGCTCTTTTACTTAACAATCTCTCATAAAGATGAATTGACAAGGAAGGATGGTACTATCTAAATGTTTAATACATAAATTACTCTGGCAGTTTGAGGAAAATGTATGGAAGATGATTTGAAGTTTATTATGAAATTGCTAATAATTTATTTAGCTCAATTTTCTCTCAGAAGTTCTATAGTGGGTAATGATGGATCTTTAATGGAGCACTTTCAAGTCTGGAAAGTGAGCTGGCAGTCATTGCACGACAGAGTTGGCAATATACTAAATGCCCAGAGCTGGAGTTCTGGGCAGCACAGCCTGGGTTGGTCCCAGGAGAAACTATCAATTGGTGAAGGGATTCTTCATTTGGGTACTCTCCGAAGTCTGCTACTTTTCTCCTACAGCTCTAGCAACCCTAGGGGATTTAGCCTTTCCTTATCTTTATTTTTACTCTTAGTTGGTTGGCCACTGTTTACTATTGCAATGTTTATCAATAATTAAAGCACAAATTGCAAGAGAATGAAAGGAGGGCCAATGGTTGAGAGCTGAGAGAAGGTTGAGAGTTGGTGTCCAGGAGATATAATTCTTACAAATTAGCCAGTTACAGTCAAATTCATGAGATGGCTATGAGAATTACCTCGCAGTCTCCCAGTCCAGTGACAGTAATTGACCAAGTGTCTCCAGCTTTTGCACACCGAAATCTACTCTATATTTGCACCAAGGTCACCGTTCTTAGCCAATAACTAAGCCAGGCAGTCTTAACAAGGCAGACTCATTCCTGAGAGATACAGGACTCTTCTGGTAGCCAAGTTTGGCTCACGTACTTCCTCACCTATTTGCAGAACCTTCCCCTAGACGGTTGAATGATTAGGAAGCTTCCACCCAACCTTCTTCCCTCTTTCCTTCACTCAGAATGGTCTGTGTGTTAATCTCCAAACTCTCTCCACCTGCCCTTGCTCCCTCCTCATTTTTACCTGTACTTACCCTAATGAAATCCTGACTGGGTGATTTTTATGACCTAAAGACAATAGTAAGCTGTGTTGCTTTATAAAACTCTTGAGGGATCAGTCATATTATAAGGGAATAACAATATTGAAAAATAAAACTTACAAATGGTTCAAATCTAACAAATTCTGAGTATCATGTTCATCGCAGGGAACATCTATTGACTGTCTCTGCTTACCCCCTTGCCTACTGTAACATTTCTGGGGTCATTGTATCTCTCTGAGGAGGGATCCCCTCCAGTACATCCTGGAAATCTGGGCCATTTGTCCTTGCGTCTTCATTTCTTACTCTATCCAGTGAATTTTAAAGAAAGTTAGTACAATGTTGGTTCCCACAAAGAAACTATTTACAAAGCCATCATTAAGTCTTGTAGTCTAAATTCCTTATTTCAAAATAAGAATTTGGTTTTTATTTTGCATTAAACAAAAGATCATTAAAGCAATTTTCCCCAAACCCGAAGCTGCTTTCCCTAAAGTTATTTATTTCTCATATCTCTAGAAGAGGGTTTCACAAACTTGATATTATGGATCCAATAATTTTTCACTGTGGGGAATTATCCTGTGCATTTTAGGATGTTTAGCAGCATGCCAGTAGCACCACTACCTCAATCATGACAATTCATAAATGTCTCCAGATATTGTCAATGTCCCCTGAGGGCAGAATGTCTCCCGGTTGAGAACCACTGCAATTGTAACAGGTACAAACTGAAGGCAACTTTTGAAACGACAATTTTGCTTCTATATGGATGACCACCTGCAGTGCACGTTAACTATAATGTTAACAAAAAAGTAAAATGCAAAAAAGATAGTGTGTGTCTGTATTCATAATAATCTACCTCTGTATGCTAGGAAAAGGGAAATTATTTTCCTGAAAAATATTATTGACTAATGCAAAACAAAAACAAACAAACAAAATAAACAACTTAAAAATGCCACACTTGACTAAACCCACACAGTCAAAATATAGAAATGTGTATGAAACTATATTGTTTTCCAAAGATAATAGAAATAGACTTCTATCTTAAATGCAAAAATTGCTTATATGACATTAATGCATGCCTTTTCTTCCTTTTTTTCCCCTCCAGGTCTTTTTTTCTATTTTTTTATTGTTATTTATATCTTTTACATTATTGTGTATTTGCCTTAGGTTACTCACCACCGATTCACCTGTGAACCGTCACCACAGTCCCTTGTGCTCTTTCAGGATTGTATGTCCTGATAGGTCAAGGATGACTGTGTTCTGTGGTCATCCTCATGATGCAGGCCATTTCTGGAGGTCGAACCTAGAGGGAATGAGGGCAGGGCCTGTAGCTGAGAGCCTTGATTTCTTCTGGTTAGACAAGATGCATTGTACTGCCTGCTGCTTTGTAAGATTCCTACCACCTGGCCTTTGCTAACATCTCATGCTGCTGGTAAAGGAGTCCATTTACTGTAGTGGTTCATTGAGGTCATCTGAATTTGACCTTCATTTTAATATTACTCCAAAGTGCAGACAACTTTTGGGGTGATTATCATGGTGGTTGAGTAGAGGTGAAGTTCTGTCTACCTCCTCGGGCCACTGAATGTTAGATTTGAAAGTAAATGCACTGAGGATTGGGCAAGATATGAAGACCTTACTTGCTATGTATGCCATGATGTATTTCATTCTTTTTTTTTTTTTAAGATTTATTTATTTATGCATACAAGCTGGGGTACAGGCCAGAGGCTTGGGGCAGTGAGAGGGTTCACCAGAAACAGAATGGGGAGCAGTACAGGCATATCAACAGAAATACACTGCTGAGGGGAGCAGCAGGCAGGCAGGAGAGGTCTGCCGCGCCATGTGGGATTCTCCACGGCCAGGCGTCGAACTCGCATCGCCTCTGCAGACAGCTCTGCAGCACAGCGCTTAACTGCTGCGCCACCAAGGAGACCCCTGTATTTCATTCTTTAGTTTACACATATTTCTTCCTCTCTATGATCTGTTGGTAAAATAAAAAAAACAAGATGTACATAATGAAACAGTATCATGATGCAAAGCAAAATAAGGCTAAGTATCAGAAAGAATGACACACAACAACTGCTCTCAGAATTCACATAATTAGGCTATTCCTGAGGGTAGATTTAATATGGAACATTTGCTCCAGGAGGCTTTGGGGATTGGATTAGGCCCTGAAAGATGGGCAGGATTTAGAGGGATGGAAAGAAGAGTTTGAGCAACACACACATAGGTTTTGTGCATGTATGAAAATAGTATGAGTGAAATCTTGGAAATAGTGTGTAATGCTGCTGGGGAGGTGGCCCTGACAGAGAAGATTTTGATGAGGACAAGTAGAAGACATATTTGGACAGGTAGAATGGAAATCATCCTGTGACATTTGCTTTGGGAAATATAGAAATTTCTTACAGATTTTCCTTCTACACTGCAATGATAATAAAATCACTAAGATCTGACTGGGGGTGGTACTCACTGTTCTAGAAACATATTTGTTTATTAACAGGAACAAGAGGGAAACAAAGTTTATTTCTGAGAACTTTATGTCCTAAAAATGAGCAGGGACTGGTTCAAAAGTAAAAGATAATCCTGTTTTGTGAGTGATGTTCATAAAAAATGAGTGAGCACGAACTCAACTCAATGACCAATGGCACAGACTTTGCCTGGCTCAGAGTATCTCACACTATCAAGCATCCAATAATGTCATTAGTAGAAATTAACCTCACTGACCAGAGGTAGAACTTGAATATTGACGATTATAAGTAATTGATCTTAAATTGAACTATGTTGATTTTATAGATATGAAGATTATTGACTAGGCACTTCGTGTATTTCAAATCAAGTTATTTTAAATATGTATTAGTTCTGAAAGACTTGGAGTGAAAAGGGGTTGAACTTTTTATTTACTTTATTTGCTAAAAACAATTCTGATGGAGACTTCAACCACAGTACAGCAGAATAGGTAGGTTTTGATAAACTTCTTCACTTAGTACAACTAGGAACAACTAAATTTTATTCACTGGAAATTTCACCAGCTTATCACCAGCAACAGAGGACTGATACATGGGCATTTTGTACTGAGTTTGGTGGTTCATTTGTTGGGGTGGAAAAAGGAGAGGCAAGGAGAGTTGTAGCCAGTTTTTGATCATTCTAGTTTGTCAAACAAACTGGGGACATGGCTTGTGGACAATGTGTTAGTTTGCTATATTATATATTTCAGTGATGTCACATAACACTGGTCAACAAATTTTTACAGAAGTCATTTACTGAAATAAAATTAGTCATTTCCTATCAATTTGTATGTGCTCAACATGAATATGACAGTCAAATTCTAATTTTGGCTCTCATTTTGTAATCTGTAATAAATGGATGTTTACATCACAAAATGCATGCCAATAGTAATAGACCTGTGGTTAATACCTGTAAAAAATCAAGTCATAGACTACTTCTTAGATTTCTTCGCTTGTCTCTTGTATAGCTGTTCATGAGCATCTCTGGGGAGTGTCTAGCAGTAGTCAGCCAGCATTGCAGTGGACCATTTTCCCTGGTATCTTTGTTTCATTGATGCGATATCTTGATGAAAACGTTCGCCATGATCATCACTAACCATACCACAGTTTTCAGGGAAGAAATCCAGATGGGAATGAAGGAAGTGGATCTTTAGAGACATAGTGCAGCCAAGTTTCTGAGATTGCATCAGCATGTCTTCTACTAGTTCCTTGTAGTTTTCTGCCCTAACATTCCCAAGAAAGTTTGTAGACACTAGGCGAAAAGCATTCCATGCTTGTTTCACATCACCCTGCAGCAAGTTGTTGAACCAGTCACCTTTGAAGAGCTCTCAAATCTGAGGACCCACAAAAACTCCCTCTTTAATCTTTGCTTTGCTGAGTTGAGGAAATTTTTCAAGCAGGTATTGGAAAGCTGGCGGGGTCCGGTCCATAGCGTTCATGTAGTTCTTCATCAAACCTAGTCTGATGTGAAGGGGTGGTAGCAGGATTTTGTGAGCTTCGACCATAGCTGGGTGCTGGATAATCTCTCCAGCTGCTATATTTTGTCTGTGAGTCCATTTCCGCAAGTAGTGCAATTTACTTGCTTGGCTATCCCTCTCACATAAGAAACACATGTATTTGTATATCCCTGCTGCAGTCCCATTAAAAGGGCAACTAGCTTCAAATCATCACAGATGTGCCAGCTGTACTTGTTATACTCAATGGAATTCAGTAGCTGCTTTAAGTTATTGTATGTCTCTTTCATGTAGACAGCATATGCTACTGGAGTAGATGGAAGGCCGTCTCCATTGTGCAAAAGCACAGCCTTAAGACTCCATTTCGAAGAGTCTAGAAATAGTCTCCATTATTATGGCTCATGAGTGATTTCTAAGGCATTCATGAGGCCCTCAGTATTGTAACAAAATACCAGAGTACTTTCCTTTCTGAAGAAAGGCTCCAACTGCTGGTGACGCTTTCAATAGAAAGTAATTGTGACATCTTCTTCTAGAAGATTCCATTCTTGGAGTCTTGATCCCAGCAATTCTGCCTTGTTCTTGGATAAGTCCAAATCACGAACCAGGTCAGTTAGTTCTTCTTGTGTTAGTCTGTGTGGGGTTGATGATGTCCCACAGTGAAAATCTGGATCACTGCATGCTGATGGAACAGGAGAAGAACAGGTCGGCTCACCCTTGTCCTCATCAGATGAATCAAGAGAATATTGTGCTGGAGCTTCTGGAATAGGAAGTCCCTCACCATGTGGCTTGTCTTGGTCACCAATCTTGCATCTGAAGTAAAGATGAGAAGTGATACTTGATACTTGAGAAGTGATACTTTTCTTCTGGTTGGCAAATGTCACTTCCCCACAAAGAGAGCAGAAATTGTCCACACTATTAACACACTTTCGAGGCAAGACTGTTCTGTATTGTGCCTAAATGGATAAAATAATAACAGTTCTATGGAACAGTAGCTTAAACTGTCTCACACAAAGTCGGAAATATTTTCAGTGCTCAACCTTTCCAACAGGGCTTTCTTTATATAGTGCACCGTTGACATCAGCTTACTTCAGCAGCTGCCTGGTAGTAGTATTGCACTGCATCAGAAAATGATGCAGTCAACTCTGGATGATGTGTGCATGATGGTATTATGCAATGTGATGCAATATTATATCATTCTAGGCTGATTTAGGATGTTGTTGCAGTCCTATTGGATAAATTTACATGGTGAAACATATAAAATGAATTAGATGAAATATCTTCAAAATGAGAGCTTAGAAAAAATTTTCAGGGTTATATTCATGTTCAGCACGCACACCAAGATACTGCAGATTAGGGCCTTTTTATGTCAGTAATGATCTCAATGTTGACCACTGTAATTACCATTTCTTTTTTGTGATGAGAGTAAGATCTACTATCTTAGCAACCTTCAAGTATAAAAATAACATTTAAAATTAAGGAGTTCAGTGGATGCTTTGCTAGTATTGGACTCGCTTAACCTGTGGCTTCACAATCCCTAGGATATAGCAGTGTAACCCTGGTAGATTTCAGTTTGGGAGGCAGGGAATTAAACATTGTTAGCTAATTCTTGCTCTTACCAATCAGGATAGGGTAAATTACATTGTGGTAAGAAATGACCGCAAGATTTCAGGCACTCAAAGTCATAAAGGCTTGTTTCTTCCTATGGCAAATAGCCCTCACTGGTTAGCTGGGGAGCTTTGTTCTTACTCAGGGTTACAGCAGAGGAATGCTTCATCTCTGTGCTTCTGTGAATCATGATGAGCAAGGAAGAACAATGGAAATGTGGTGAATTTCTCACTGGCTCTTGCATCACTCATATTTTTTTTTGGCTCAAACAAGTTATAAGGTCATTCTTAACTGCAAGGAAGAATGAGGGCATGCCATTCTATTAAGTTCCAGAAGACAGATGTCAGAAATATTTGGTGAACAGGACTAATGATTATCTCATTAACTAAAATCAAGAATGGATCACAAAGAGGAGCTTTGGAGTTGACAGTTTGGGATTTATTACCAGATTATCAAGTACCTTAGTGTCTCTTCACAAAATGAAATCAGACAATGAACTCATGACAATTTGTGTTTCCCTATACTATTCCCATGCTTTTCTTCACAACATGGTTCTCTAAAGACTATGTGGAATTTTGAAGACCCTGATCACATTCTAGTCCTGCCTCCCTGAAATTACTTCCCAAGATTACTTTGATTCGAGTTCGGAACGCCTTGGCCATGCGTGGCATGGATAATTTTCTTTATGGCTTTCTCTCACACTGTTTGAACATATCCATCCTGTTTGTATTTTGCTAGCTTAAGTTTCAAAGGACTGCCTTATCTCCAAGTTTTTAGAGGATAGCTCAGTATCAAAAAAAAAAAAAAAGGAAAGCGTTTGACTTCTTTTACTGCTAGTTTGCTCCCCATAGCAGTAGGGAAGACCCTGAAGACACAATCACTTTGGAGGTAGGCTCTAATCAGTCTAGGGTCCTTCTCAGGTGCTCCAGCTATCTGACTTCCGGTTAGATCATAGCCAAATACTGAGACAATTTTGCAATCTTCCTTCCACCTACTAAATGTCTATTGACTGTTAGAAACATTTTCTGAGCATAGCCTCTGTAACATGACACCAGGCACCACAGAAAATCTGAGGTAAACTGAGTCACTTCTCTTTTCTTGAGGCTCTTTGGATTTTAAAACACAATTATTGTCAAAAATGGATCATAGAAACTGAGGAATTTAGAGTTGTTAGATAAAGATGCTTCTTTGCTGTTATGTTTATGAAAATGCAGATATAATCTCACTTGGAGATGTCAAAATCTAAATTTGAGTCTTGTTTTGAAGATGTGGCTTATGACAAATGGTTCTCTTGGACCCCCTATCCCAATTAACCCTGTGATAAGTCCTGGAAGTAAGTTTAAGACATTCTGTATGCCCTTGAGATACTCAAGGAGTATCTCAATTTGGGGAGTCTGTATTAAAAATATAACAGAGGCTAATACAGGTGGGTATGTGATAAAGTGCATGGTTGGCAGCAGATACTACATGTATTTTTAAGAGTCAGAAAATGGGGGGATCATTGTAAGCTAGCGTAGCCACGAGTGCTTTCATGAAACAGCTGGGATTAAAGAATAAAAGGATTTTAAGAACAACAACAAAGTCAAAGATAATTGACTTCTTCTTATACATTTTCATTCAAATAAAACTAGTTCTACTTTGTCAGTTTCACCTGTTGGTCCATCCTCAGCCAAAACTTCCCTGGGTCCTAGTTCTGAAATTCTGTATAATTTAAACTCTGTGTTGCTGTCCATGTGAAGTAGGCTAATATGTGAGTCAGGAACCACCAGGGATGCATATTTGAGAGCAACAATGGATCCTGTTCTCTCTTCCCTTTGAGTCCAGGAGGGAGCTAATAAATTTCCTTCCTGGGCATGCAAAACCTAGCAGGGGGTGAGCAATATGGATGGTAGAATTGATGCAGGCCATCCTTCTGGAGGGGCTTCTAAAGCTCTCCTGTCTTTGAAGTGAGTCCGGATGCCTCATGTGGCGCTATCCCAAGCACTGTGGGCCCCACCAAACATTCTCACTACAGCAGGGCTGTGAGCATCCCCTGCAGCCTCCCTTTTTGGACGGCAGGCACCCAGGGAGCACACCCCATGGAGTCATCAAGACTGCAAGGGCTGTGGAGAGAGTTACCACCCATTGAATTTTGCTCCCTGCTGTGGTGCTGACTGGGCCAAGGGGCTGGGGGGAGCTGATGAGACTAAATTTTCTTCCCTTCTAAGAGGGTTTTTTTTTTCCTCTCTCGTAAAACCAAAGTTAGAATTTCTGTTTGAAAATAAATTCCTAGACTCTGGTTTTAGTTAGAAATTTCCATAGGGAACAATGGAAGTATAGTGTATTTCTAATATAAAACTTTGCACTGTTGATGAAGTCTTGAAAATAACAAGACTAGGCAACCCAAACATCTGTTACTTTCAGTCTTTTCTCCCTCAACTTGTAGCAAGCTTGTGGCACTAGTCTTGGAATGTGGGCACTGTCTCTGATCAGTATTTTGGGGGTTTTGGAATGCACAAGAAAATATAGATAAGATTCTCTGCTCAGAATTTATAATGCATTGCAGATTGCACTGTGGGTTTCTGAAACAACGAAAAACCATGGTGGGTTTTACAGCAGTTTGGAGGAACAGTTGGCTCTTTGATGTAGGGTTATTTAAATTAATGTTAGTCACAACATAAAGCTCAAGTTCAAAATTTGTGTCTCCCTCCCATTACCACACATCAAACTCCTTGAAATGGAGACGAAATTTCTCTGGGGGGAAAGGCAATGCTATTTTGATGATTAAATGTACGGGGAACAAAGGTTCTTGGTAGCCATGTTAGGTGTGGTGCCAGGACGTTTGAGCCAACTTGGCTGTGGACCAGTTGTAGTGGGTGAATAGGGTGGTTGTTACTATCATCAGCCTTTGGTGGGGAAGGTGGGGTCTGGACCTCATGGAGGCAAGAACCAAACTACCAGAACTCATTGAGCTGAGGCAAGGAACAGAGTAGTTGCCCCAGATTTGACAGTCACTGGGAACTGACAGCTTACTCTGCAGAGGCTCAGGACTGCAGAGATACAGCTTACCTTTGGTGTTGAGAAAGGACTCATTTCCTGGAACAAATCTCTATCTGCCATGACTGTTGTTATTTTCTTGCAAAGAATTCTTAAAATGAATGTGACATTGAGATGCAACATTTTCTTCTGAGAAGTCATCATCCTGCTCAAAATAGTCAAGGCCACATTCCTCCTCTTTTAAAATTTCCCCCTGATGTTCCCGAGTTGGTTGGGCAGCCTGCAGCCTGGTGGGGATGGGGTGGTGGTGGGAGTAGACTGTGTGTAGGGAAGGAAGGGTTTTCCTTCTACCCTCCTAGATGTGATGCTGAGCTACAAAATAATGGACAATAGGCAGATTAATAAGAGAAAATTTATAAATTTATTATTTTAAAATATTATATGAAAGGGGGAGTCACAGGAAAAAAGGACACCTTAAATGGTGAGGTTTGAAGCTTACATAGCATCTTAGCAGGGAAAAGTGAGGAGGAATGTAGACTACTTACGAGAGAGTAAACAGTTTTTAGGAAAGATGAATGCACTCTTAGAAGAATACAGGGGAGGTTTGATAGTGACACAGTTAATCTGGGCATGGTGTCGACTTCAAGTCTCTGATTGATGGAACTTCGTGGGAGGGAACTTAGGACAATTTCCTTTTGAAGGCTCTGAATTTGGGTAGATAAGAGGAGTTTAGATAAAATCTCTCTGTGCATTTGCTGTTTTTCAGGTGCTTTCAACCCCCAATAACCCATGTTTTGGGGTGGCAATTTCTGAACTCCTTCAGCACCCAGAAAGTTGTCTTATCTGACCATCTGCTGTGGGGTCTGTTGTGATCTATGTGGGAATGAAGGATGGCCAGGTGAGCAAGCTTGTTCTAGACCTATGTCTCAAAAACAGGATGCAGAGATTTGAGTGTTTGAAGTTAGATGCTTCTGGAGTTAAGAGTAATAAGCAACTGCTTCAAGCCAATGTGTTCCTGCTGGGTGCTATTCTAGCCTGACCAAGTTTCCTTTTTTTCAGGGTTTAATCCTTTGGCGATACCTTTGGCTTTTATGTGGTTAGGTTGGCTTGGCTTCTTCAGCTTCATAGTGCGCTCTGTTTTTTCATAGTGGGCCATTTCTTCCTGTTAGTGAGAACGTTGGTCTCCCTGGAAGCAGCAATGGGAGAAATGTTCCTGACTTTGTTTTTTTCTGTATTCTATAAGCTGTCATTCTTTCCACTTTAAGTAATGAACTGCTTCTTCTTGATTCTTAAGACCCAGACTTTTTTACTGATGAAATAATTTCTCTGATGAAATAATAAGTTTCTGCTATGTGTGTGTTATATTAAAGCTAGAATTAAAAACTGGGTCTCAATTAATTTGGAAATCTAGGGTCTGAATTTTATGACTCATTGTTTTTTATTTCTGCAAAAAAATGCTGCTAGTATTTTATCATGTCCTATTTTCCTCAACTATATTTTTATGACTCTATTCAAACTCAATGGCCTGCAAGATAAGATTATTGCTTTTTTAGTATAACAAGCCCATTCCTTACCTTGTGTCTATGTGACTTGTGTCCCACACAGGCAGCTTCTTATATCAAGTACACTAATTAAAGTACCTTGTTTCATGATATAAAAGCTAATTGAAATATTGGTTTGCAGAGATTAAGAGAAAGAATGAATTGCCAGTTCTTACTTTCTGTGAGATAGTGGTTTGGTTGCATTGCTAATTGTAACCAAAACAACCAAGATATTTTCTTTAAAAAAAATGTAATCAAGTGCCATTGGTTCACATTCTGGTTAATATTTTGATAGTATAGGACTTCTCCCTTCTGGTGTGGTTACCATGGCTTTCCCACCACCAAAATACCCTTATTCCTCTACCATAGTCTATCGTGTTCTTCCCCCTCCACCATTACCACTCCTCCTTTCCCTTCCTCTCTCCTCATTGGTGCCTCATATCTATGGTCAGATTTTGAAGGTTGGTTTTAGAGTTTGTCTGTGACCCTCTGTTTTTTTCTATATTATACATATAAGTGAGATCATCTGGTATTTATCTTTCTCCTTTTGGCTTATTTCATTTAGTATAAACCCTTCCAGCTCCATCGATGTTGGTGCAAATGGCATGAGTTTATCTTTTTTGATTGCTGAGTAGTATTCCATTGTGTGTGTATACCACATCTTCTTGATCCACTTGTCTATTTTGGGACACTTAGATTGTCTTCCTATCTTGGCTACTGTAAACAGTGCTGTTATAAACATAGGAGTGTAAGCTTCCTTTTGAATTGGTGTTTTTTCCTATTTTGGGGTTAGATAGCTAGGAGTGGGACCTTTGGGTTGTATGACAGATCCATTTTTAGTCTTTTGAGAAACTTCCACACTTCTTTCTATAGGGACTGGACCAATCTCCATTCCAAATAAGAGGGTGCCTTTCACTCCACACCTTCACCAGCATTTGCTGTTTTTGATCTTTTTGATATGGGGCCATTGTCAGTGGTGTGAGATGAACAACCACAAAATATACACAGTAGCCCTACATGCAACTTCAGAATTATTTTGAAATAATTAGTATCACTTTAAAATGTTGAATTGAGAGGGTTAGAGAAAAACTCCCAATTTCAGTGATTACAACTCAATCAGTAATGTAGCATAGCTTATCTTTTCTTTCCTTCCCTTCATGTAGTTTTCCCAAGACCATGTGTCTCTCCATCTTTGCCCACCAATGGCAGAATCTCCTATTTTTCAGATTAAAATTCTGTACTCATCTCTATTCTCATTATGATCTTGAGCATCAACATTTTCCGTATTTATTTATGTATGACCTGCTCCAGAGGAGCACGTGGGTGGTTGGATGTCCTCAGTGCTTGGATGTCATCTGAACTGCACCTACCCTTATTGTCCTTCAACCTTCCCCCTAGCTTTGCTTTCATGGATATAGTCACACAGGCAAGGTTATATTCACATATTTAAATGACATATTTAAATGGGGATACACGCACATCATACGCAGAGTAATGTACATGGTGTGTAATAAAATTTTGTTGAATCAATAAACAGATGAGAATGAACATGCACGAGAGAGGAATAGGAAGGGGGGAAGGAGAGAGGAGAGAGAGGGAGAGAAAAAGAAAGAAGGAAAGAGAGAGAAAGAGAGGGAAAGAGAAGGGGATGGTTTGTTTTACCTGTGCTTTATAGGTGCGGGCACTGAAAAGAATTTTCTTCTGTGTCTGAAGTTTTTATTGTGTAATGTCAGAGATTTTCCTTTCTGGATAATTCCTTTTAAAAAACGTAGAAGAAAATTTGCACAGCAATTTTGACTTACCTGTAGGTGGAACAAAGATAATTTTTATACTTTACAGCAATTTTGGATTTTTCGCATGTGGATACTTCTATGAGTTTTCAAATGAAATTCTTCAAAATTTCCTATTTTTTAGATTGAAATGGTTGAAAGTAATATGATAATGTTTGTATTTGCTTTTTATAATTATGACTATATATACACATTTATATATTTATGTAATCAACATTACTATGAATTTCTAATTGATTAGTTGCTTACTTTGTTAGTGCATTTTTTAATCTTTCTGAAATCTGTATATATATATATCTTAGGCACAAAGGAAATACTATTTTTCTTACTGAATCTCTGGAAAATCCACTTATTTGCTTTTAGCACTGGAAAATTTTTATTTTTTGCTTAAGTAGGCATTTATTTTAAGCTGAAAATAAAGCACACTTTCTTCCTAAAAGTCTACCTTTATATCACCTTCAACAACGTGTAATACTTGAAGTGTATGTGTAATGGGGCCTGGGTCACTTACTCCAGAGTGGCTGGCATTTAGGCAGTGCTAGTCCTTTATGTCACTGACAACATGTCCAGGAAACTTATGATAGTGTAAAGTTGTATGAAGGGGATTAGAAATTCTCTGCCTTTGAAAGTAGGAATGTCCTCTATTACCGGGTAAGACTAAGCCTTTTTGTGTGTGTGTGTGCTTGAGAACTTCAGGGGTTTTGAAAATTAGGAAGACAAAATATCACAGTCTGAGAATTCAGCGTCTAGGCACATTCTGCAACAGATTGAAAAAAAAAATCCTTGTGTTAGAATTCTAAAACTGGCATCTACCGTAGAAGGACTATTGAAATCTAGAATGACCTCCTTTTATTTCTTAGATATATAAGTCAACTGCGAAAACATAAGACTCTGAAGCTGTAATAGTAAAGACTGAATTGTAACTTATGAGGTCTTTCAGTAATACTAACTCAACTCTAATTCAGTATCATTCCCAAACTGGGTATTAGCTTTATATTAGAGCACAGTGAACAAAACATATAGTACACAGGCAAAACATTGTTATTACATGAACTTCTGTATGAAATTTCCATTTGTTGGTGTAGAATTTGTAACTACAATCTTCCTATTCACAGCAACGTTATGTACCTGCATCTGTATGCCCCAAATTATCTGAGACAGGGCTGGCAAACTGGGAGTGCCAGCTGACTCTGGCCTTGTTTTACCTCACCACTTGTTTTTGGAAATAAAGTCTTAGTGGACAGCCACGTCCACTTTTTTAAACCTTATTGATGGCTGCTCTTGTTAAATAGCACAGTTGATAGTCATGAAACATACTATATAGTTTCCAAAGTGAAAAATATTTGTTCCTTAGGAAATATGTTTGTTGATTTCAATCTCATATTTTTCTTTTACTGATGATAGCATGTCAAAGATGGCATCACAAAAATCTTTAAGTAATATACGTATTTACCTTTCTGTGACTAAATCACCCTTTTGAAAGCAGAACTAAAAGCAAAACAAAATATAACAAAAAAATCTACAAAAAACCCACCAATAACAAAAAATAAGTTTTTACAGAACGTATGAAGTACTGATGTAAATAAAGCTCTTAGGATTACAAAATAGGCTGATTATAATACATGCCGGTCTTAATTAAAAAATATTCTAAATAAATCCTTGAAATCTGACTGAGAATTGAGGCTGCAGGAAGGGGAGAGAATGGGGAAGAAAGGAGGGTGGGTGCCCAGTGGACTGTAGTGGAGGATTGTGGGTGCTTTAGGTGTGGGTGTGGTGTGAATACATGTGAATAGGTGTGAACTTATATCCCTAAATCCTATACAGTGTTGTAAACCAATATTACCTTAATAAAAGAATGATAAAATTAAAAAAAATTCATCACAGACAGCATAATGAGGGAGAATACTAGTATACGAATCAGAAGACATGTTTTCATATCAATTTTGTCATTCTTAAACTGAGGATTTTGCAATTTTTTTAAAAAAAACTTACTTATTATGCACACAAGAGCTGGGGTGTAGGCCAGAGAAAGGTGTGTGTGTGGGGGGTGAGAGGATTTATCAGAGACAAACTGGGGAGCAGAACAGGTGGATTGACTGAAATACACTGCTGAGCGGAGCAGTGGGCAAGGCAGGAGAGGTCTGTAGCACCATGTGGGAAGCTCCCTGACCGGGGATTGAATTCGTGCTGCAATGACTGCTGATAGCTTCATAGACTTAACCCCTTGCACCATCAGGGAGGCCCCTTGGCAAATGTTTTTGTTAAAGTGCATGATAATAATTTTTTCAGGTTAATGGCCATATATATTTAAATTTTTACAAAACTGGTGGTTCACTGGATTTGGTCTATGGACCTGTAGTTTGACCTCCTGTTTTAAACTTAGTGCTTCTGATAAAACACAACCTCCATGGACTGTATTTTCAAGAGACTGAAATCAACATCTTCCAGATTTAATATTTTCCTATTTTGTTCTGTGAACAAAGTCAATGCTTAAATTTGACTGCAGTTTATGTGGATTATTTTTATTACTTTCCATTGGAAAGTAGAGTGAGAACAATATAGCTGGAATGACATGTGATCAGAAATTCAATTTCCACATTTCTTAATATATAGATTTCTATTGCTTTGTAAATTCTCTTAGATGTATATTTAATCTTACTCCCAGTTTTGTGTGTCATAAATTCAGGAAGGGTTTGGTTGGTTTTCACATATTTTTTATTTCTCATTGGGTAATATTAGATGTGACCATCTGAAGGCTCAGCTGGGCTGGACACCCAACATAGTTTTCAGCTGGGAACTTAACTAGGGCTGTTGACATGGCTTCATGATAGAGGTCTCAGAATGGTAAAAGCTTTTACACGGTGCCCCAGAGAGAGTAGCTGCAGAGAACGAAGTTAAAGCTACATGAGCTACTCAGATCGAGTTTGGAAAGTTTGTATTCTGTTAGTTAAAGCAGCCACAGCTTGGCTATATTTAAGTGGAGTAGAGGGTGACTCTACCTCCCCATGTAAGTAATGTCAAAGAATTTGGGACCACATCTAGCTTTGGTGATTTTATGTTTGTAACTCCAATATTGAATTTATAAAACATTTATACTAGTGATTATATATTTCATTACAGTTATTCAGGGCAAGATATCATAGTTAAGATCTCAGATCTATAGTATAATTGATTATATATGTGAGATTATATATGTAACTAATACATATAATATATAAAACTGATGTAGACATTAATATA
Source organism: Scalopus aquaticus (assembly GCA_004024925.1). NCBI lineage: Eukaryota > Metazoa > Chordata > Mammalia > Eulipotyphla > Talpidae > Scalopus > Scalopus aquaticus. The sequence continues at coordinate 236,159 of PVIJ01000393.1, read as the reverse complement.
TAACTGATTTTATTCATATAAATACATAAATATATTTACATTTTATTTATATATGTGTGTGTAGAATCTAAATGAATGGACAAAGTTTTCTTTATTCATTCATTAGGTTCTACACACATAAGAATACTATATCGCCTCGATAAAGAGGAAATCCTGTCATTTGTGACAGTATAGATAAACCTAGAGAACATTAAGTGAAATAAGTCTAACAGAAAGATAGATATTGCATGATTTTACTTAGATGTGGGATCTAAAGAAAAAGTAAAACTCGGGGCAAACTGGTGGTTACCAGGGGACAAGGAGTAGAAAAAATTAGGAGATGTTGGTCAAAGGATACAAACTTTCATTTTTAAGATGAGTAAGTTCTGGAGCCAATGTACAACATAGTGACCATATTTAATAATGATGTATACTCAAAATTTGCTAAAAGAGAAGCTCTTATATGTTTCTATCACATGCACAAAAGATGAAAAAAGAACTTTGTAAGGTGATAGATATTTTAAGCAGCTTCATTGTAGTAATCACTTCAAAATGTATACATATGTAAAAACATCACATTGCACATCTTAAATATGTATAATTTTATTTGTCAAACATACCTCAGTGAGGCTGGAATAAAGAAAGAAGGGTGAGGTTAGAGAAAAAGTGGCGTTGGTGAGGAGCTTACATAGGTATTGTCAGCTTTGGGAAAGAATTTGGATTTTTCTGAGTGGGAAGTTATTAGAGTTTCATGGAGAGGAGTGATATTTTCTGACTTAGGCTTTTGAAATTACTATGATCTCTATGTAAATAATAGACTACATATTTCAGGGTGGGTAGACAAGAGTAGAGGAAAGTGTTTGGTTAGGGGGTTTTGTATTATTTTATGCTTGAATTGTTTGTGGATTGGAATACAGTGTTAATAGTAGAAAAAAGTGAAAATAGATACAATACTATACTCCCATTTTATAGATGGGTAAATGGAGGCTTAGTGAATGTAAACATTTTTTCTAAACTTTTCGAAAAGTTGTAAACTGATAACACTGGTCAACAGTGAGATAATTACTGACTTAAAAAGGCCCTAATCTGTAATATGTTGGTGTGCTGAACATGAATATAACCCTGAAAATTTTTTCTAGCTCTCGTTTTGAAGATATTTCATATAATTCATTTTATGTTTCACTGTGTAAATTTATCCAGTAGGACTACAACAACATCCTTAATCAGCCTAGAATGATGTAATATTGCATCACATTGCATAATACCATCATATACACATCATTCAGAATTGATTGCATCATTTTCTGATGCAATGCAATACTATTGCCAGGCAGCTGCTGAAGTAAACTGACGTCAGCAGTGCACTATATAAACCCCTGTCAGAAAGGTTGAGCATTGAAAATATTTCAGACTTTGTGTGAGACAGTTGAAGCTACTGTTCCATAGAACTGTTATTTTATCCATTTAGGCACAATACAGAACAGTCATGCCTCAAAAGTGCTTCAATAGTGTGGACAATTTCTTCTCTCTTTGTTGGGAAGTGACATTTGCCAACCAGAAGAAAAGTATCACTTCTCAAGTGAAGAAGGCTTATCATCTTTACTCGGATGCAAGGTTGGTGACCAAGACAAGCCTTGGGCCCCGGATCTGTGCTGTGCTACATGGACAACACAGCTTGCACAGTGGTTAAATGGCAAAAGACCATCAATGCCATTTGCAGTCCCCAAGGTGTGGAGAGAGCCAAGCAACCACATAAAAGACAGTTACTTCTTCTTGGTTCCTCCTCTTTCCGGTGGAATAACGAAGCAAAAGAAGTCGAGAATAGTCTACCCAAACATTCGGTCTGCATTGAGATGACCGGTTCGACAAATTGCTGCAGAGTGATGCTAAACAAGCATGGAATGCTTTTTGCCTAGTGTCTACAAATTTTCTTGGGAATGTTAGGGCAGAAAACTACAAGGAACTAGTAGAAGACATGCTGATGCAGTCTCAGAAACTTGGCTGCAATATGCCTCTAAAGATCCACTTCCCTCATTCCCATCTGGATTTCTTCCCTGAAAACTGTGGTATGGTTAGTGATGAACACGGCGAACGTTTTCATCAAGATATCGCATCACTGAAACAAAGATACCAGGGAAAATGGCCCACTACAATGCTGGCTGACTACTGCTGGACACTCCCCAGAGATGCTCCTGAACAGCTGTACAAGAGAGAAGAGAAGAAATCTAAGAAGTAGTCTATGACTTGATTTTTTACAGGTATTAACTGTAGGCCTATTACTATTGGCATGCATTTTGTGATGTAAACATCCATTTCTTGCATATTACAAAAAAACTAGAGCCACAATTAGAATTTGACTGCCATATTCATGTTGAGCACATACAAATTGATAGGAAATGACTAATTTTATTTCAGTAACATGACTTGTAAAAATTTGTTGACCAATGATCGGCATGCATTTCGTGATGTAAACATCAATTTATTGCAGATTACAAAAAAAACTAGAGCCACAATTAGAATTTGACTGTCATGTTCATGTTGAGCACATACAAATCGAAAGGAAATGACTAATTTTATTTCAGTTATATGACTTTTGTAAAAATTTGTTGACCAGTGTAATCAATTCTATATCTAATTTCACATTTCAACTTCAGCCAAAGGCCATGTAGATCTGTCACATTTAAAATTAATGAAATATAAATAAATGATGTTTTATTGTAATTTATGTGGATTTGCCTAAGTTAAAAAGAGTTCACCATGACTTTACTTTCAGACATTTTCTATGATTGTGCCTCTCCATTGTCTCCATGTAGAAAACATTTAAAATACAATAAATTGGATGAAACTTATATCACTATTTTATATGAATTTTATGGAAAATGAGAAATTGCTGCAAGTATACAACCATAACTTCACCAAATATTCTTCATAATCTTCATGAACAACGCCTAATAGGAAAAAAAAGAAAAAGAATTGCTATTATTAGCTTGGGAATAAATGACAAATGATCAATGATGTATCAGAAATTCTCTTTCTTTTCTTCTTCAGGTTCAGTAAGGATGGAAGAGAGTACAGATAGCTTTATTGGGAGTAATTTGGAAGGAAATCTAAGGAGAGCATATCTTTTTCATTGAAAGGTTGATGCCACAGCTATTCCTTGTAGTACCTCAGTGAGCCTAGGGTGCACCTGGATTAGATTTTTCTTCCTTTGGGCAAGGGGTGGGAGACTCTTCTGTTCCATTCTTGCTGCCATACTTAAAAAATATTTATTGAAAAAGAAATGAGCTCATTTATCATCAAGTCCACGGAATCTTTTTTGTATTTTCTCCACAACATTTACCTTCTCTGTTATCTCTCCGAGTTCCCCACAAGGTGACTTACTTGCACCTCTAAGATCTCTCTGTTCCTCAGCTTATAGGTTACATCATGCTTTCTCTTTTCCACATGATAGAGATCTTCAAAGTAAGCATCTTTCAAAGGCGCAGCAAGCAAAATACAGCTGCAGGATCAGTAACTCCCTGTTAAGCAGCTTCGCCTGCTGTCACTGTTGACTGCCGGAGGTGGTGATCCGTGTCAGTCACGAAACGACACCTTGGCAAGTCTGCAGTCTGCTCCTGGAGCTTTTGTGTATGGGAACGTTTTTAGATAATGAAATTTGCATATATTCCCAGCACCTCACACAGTGCCTGGAACATAGTAGGTACCCAATAAATATTTTTTATTATTAATTATGAGACCATATTTTTTAAAGCTTTACTAACATATGGTAGTTTAGTTATAGAAACGAGCAATGCAGGAATTTCCTCATCAGTCTTGGATAATGTTTATTAATAAAGAATAAATAACTCTTCAAGCAAGTAGAGACTTTTAGCAAGATGCAATGGATTGATATAAACTTATATTTTTAAGCCATCAAACTAAGAAGAGGTTAAGACTAACGTTTACTTATTAAGATAATTTCCTAATCATTCTTATAAGAACTTAATGAGTGACAAACTGACGCTGGATATAAATTTATGATTTCCCAAAATAACATTTGATTGGTTTGAGTGATGTCTTACATCAAGTAATCATAGTTAATTTTTGCTTCTGGAGAGATTTGACTTTACCAGTCTATCATGTCATCAGATGTATTTCAAGAATGATTTCTTTGTCTGTTGATACAGAGTTAAAGAATTCCTATGGAGATTCTTAAATCTATAACTTGTATTTTTATCAGGGCAGATGGGACAAGTTCAGAATTGTGGCAAAAAGACTACATATTCATTTAAAATATACTGCAAACATATGAAAAATGATTTCACATTGAAAAATATTTTTAGTCGTGAAAATCAAGGACAAAGTTAGATTTTTTATCATATCAGTTATGATACAAAAACTAATGGCTCACTAAATTTAAGTTTAAATAAATATAAGGTCAATAAATGCTGTGACCTCAAATGTAGTTATCAACAGTTGCAGTAATGAGAGAAAAGTTATAAATTAAATCAACTGCTCAAACAAATGTGAAAATTATATTTCTTGTTACATTAATTTTTTTCTTATTTCTTTAACCTTCAACATCTGTAATTAGGACTGCTGTTCAAATTTAACTTACACAATAATCCAGGTCTAAAAGAAAATTCAAGGGTAAATAAAGAGGATCTATATTATAGTAGGGAAAATAGGTTTTCATTTCCAGATTCTTTTCTGAAGAATTAAATTTGAATTATATCCTTTTTAAAAAAGATTTATTTATTTATGCGTACAAGGTGGGGTACAGGCCGGGGCGGGGGGTGGTGAGAGGGTTCACCAGAGACAGAGTGGGGAGCAGAACAGGCAGATGGGTGCAAATACACTGCTGAGGGGAGCAGCTGGTGAGGCAGGAGAGGTTTGCCACGCCATGTGGGAATCTCCCCGGCCCAGTGTCGAACTCGCGTTACCACTGCTGACAGTTCCACAGCGCAGCGCCCAACCGCTGCACCACCGGGGAGGCCCTGAATTATATCCTTTTTTATGTCATAAACCAATAACCCTAACAAAATCCCAAAGCTCTAACAATATTAACAGCATAATTACTGAAGGTACAATGAAAATTAGGAATGGGGTAACCCGTACTTTCTAGAAACAGCTCAGGCAATGTATAGGAAAAACAGTTTAATCCTGGTGAAGTAAAGAACACTCCTAATATCAGTATAGCACTTGCTGCCAGGACTGACATAAAGAGTCTGGATTTAGCTGTTTTTGATTCAGAGTACAGTTTTTCCACCGGGTCAGGTGCAGCACAGTCATTCACTGGTCTTTCCCTTACTCCACAACAGCCCTAAGTATTTAGTCTAGGAGCTACTGTGGTTCTCTAACATAGCCTCATCCTTCAGATGTGGCTGTTAGCCCAACACACTGGTGCTTAGACCCTGGCTTCCCATTGGAAGCATCTACTCATATCCTGCTCTCTTCTCTGGAGATTCTCATTTAACTGGCCTGGATGGGGCTCAGACTTTGGGACTTCTGGAAAATTCCCAGGTATTTGTAAGTTGCATCTAGACTTGTGAACCACTGGCCTCATAAAGCTTGGGCAAAGAAAAAAAAAAGCAAGAAAACATAATCTGTGAGGTTCTGATTTAGTTCTCATCCTTAACTTTGTTTCCTTGCAGGTCCCTCAGAATCTCAGAAAACCCAGTGAAACCAGTCTCAGGTAAATCCAGTGATTGTGAGTCATGGTTTCTGGCTCTTTCCTAACTTACTCTCTAGATTCCCTTTGCCCACAATCTTTCTGAGGTGGGAAACACAAAAGAGAACAAAGAAAAATAAGGAGACATGATAATACTCGGGATTGTATTGTGACACGGTGGAATGGGTTCTTTTAAAATGTTCAGTAAGTGGGCAGAATTGGAGGGTCATGCCAAAATATATGTACAGCAAAATTTTTCAACACAAAAATTCTATTTTAATTAGCAATGCCACAGTAAACAAACATGCATATAGGATTTAGAAGGTCTTAGATTCAAATGCTGACTTCACTGTTATCAAATGTGTGATATGTACATATTACCTAACCTCAATGAGTTTTAGATTCTTTATCCATAACATAGAAACAGTATTGGCTACACTGTCCTTACAAGGTGATTGGAAGGATTAAATTAAGTTATAAAAGAGAAATAACATTTTATTTTATTAGTTGATATACAAATGTTATTACTATGGTTTGAGTACTACTTTGATATGTATTTACATAAAGACATTTTGTGGTTCACTTTTTCATTAAGGGAACAAGTCTGAGGAACAATAGCATATAATTGCAGTTAAATCAACTTATCAGTCTTTAACTAATCTGCTTGGGTGGCAAGTTTATATAAAATGAAAAATGTATTTTTTGTAAACCTAATATTTCAATTTTATGTAGGACTTAATTGTTTATTGGTTTTGAGAGACAAAATTCCACATCAGTTTCTTATTACTTAAGGTTTTTTTTTTTAATCTTGATAGCTATTGAGCCCGTACTACCCATTAAAAGGAAAAAAAAAACCACACCTATAGGACTAGAAACATTTATGATTCTATGAAGTTGTGGAAGGAGTCTTAATTTTGTCTTAATCTATGGTGCTTCATCCACTTTGGACTGCTGTAAGAAATTATCATAGATTGGGTGGTTTAAGAAATAAACATTACTTTCTCACACTTCTGGAGACTGGAAAGTTGGAGATCAGGGTGTCTGAATGGTTGGGTCCTACTGAGACTCCTCTCCCGGGTTGCAGATTGTTAATTTGTATCCTCGCATGGAGGCGGCAGACTATCTCTCTCATCCTATTCACCAGGGCCCCATCCTCATAATCTAATTATTTCCCAAAGGCTTCAAATCCTAACTCCATGACAATGGGGATTAAATTGAAAAATATTAATTTGGCGTGCACAAAAACATTTATCCCACAAGTCATAGCTACCAGAAATGGAGTCATTAATTACACTGGTCAACAGTGAGATCATTATTGACTTAAAAAGGCCCTAACCTGTAGTATCTTGGTGTGCTGAACATGAATATAACCCTGAAAATTTTGTCTAAGCTCTCATTTTGAAGATATTTCATATAATTCATTTTATGTTTCACCGTGTAAATTTATCCAGTAGGACTGCAACAACATCCTAAATCAGCCTAGAATGATGTAATATTGCATCACATTGCATAATGCTATAATGCACACATCATCCAGAATTGATTGCATCATTTTCTGATGCAATGCAATACTACTGCCAGGCAGCTGCTGAAGTAAGCTGACGTCAACAGTGCACTATAGAAAGTCCTGTCGGAAAGGTTGAGCATTGAAAATATTTCCGACTTTGTGTGAGACAGTTTAAGCTACTGTTCCATAGAACTGTTATTATTTTATCCATTTAGGCACAATACAGAACAGTCATGCCTTGAAAGTGCATTAATAGCATGGACAATTTCTGCTCTCTTTGTGGGGAAGTGACATTTGCCAACCAGAAGAAAAGTATCACTTCTCAAGTGAAGAAGGCTTATCATCTTTACTTCGGATGCAAGGTGGTGACTAAGACAAGCCACATGGTGAGGGACTTCCTATTCTAGAAGCTCCAGCGCAATATTTTCTTGATTCATATGATGAGGACAAGGGTGAGCCGACCTGTTCTTCTCCTGTTCCATCAGCATGCAGTGATCCAGATTTTCACTGTGGTGCTTCATCAACCCCACACAGACTAACACAGGAAGAACTCAATGACCTGGTTCTTGATTTGGACTTATCCAAGAACAAAGCAGAATAGTTAGGATCAAGACTCCAACAGTAGAATCTTCTAGAAGATGTCACAATTACTTTCTGTCAAAAGTGCCACCGGCAGTTGGAGCCTTTCTTCAGAAAGGAAAGTACTCTGGTATTCTGTTCCAATATTGAGGGCCTCATGAATGCCTTTGAAATCCCTCATGACCCACAAGATTGGAGACTATTTCTAGACTCTTCAAAACTGAATCTTAAGGCTGTGCTTTTGCACAATGGAAACCGTCTTCCATCTGTTCTACTCCTGAGCAGCTGTACAAGAGACAAGTGAAGAAATCTAAGAAGTAGTCTGACTTGATTTTTTACAGGTATTAACTGTAGGCCTATTACTATTGGCATGCATTTCATGATGTAAACATCAATTTATTGCAGATTGCAAAAACAACTAGAGCCAAAATTAGAATTTGACTGTCATATCCGTGTTGAGCACATACAGATTGATAGGAAATGACTCATTTTATTTCAGTAACATGACTTTTGTAAAAATTTGTTGACCAGTGTTACTAATGTCCATACCTACCATTCACAAAACCAATGCTAAGTGGTAGGCACCATGCTCAATGTTTCAGCATCTTCACTTATTTCGACCCTCCAGATTTCTGTGGGTATTAATTTCTGTTCTTGTATGCTGAAAAACAAAACGAAATGAAGCTGAGTCACATAGGGGCTCTCATTTCCCCCGAAATCCTAGCAATATGATTCATATCTCTTGCTTTTAACCACCACACTCTGTTTTCTTGTTATCACTTTTTAAAAAGATTTATTTATTTATGCATATAAGAGCTGGGGTGTAGGCGGTGAGAGGATTCACCAGAGACAGCGTGGGGAGTGGAATAGGCAGAGTGACTGAAATATACAGATGAGGGGAGCCGCAGGCGATTCAGGAGAGATCTGCTGCGCCATGTGGGTCAGCTCCCTGGCCGGGCATTGAACTTGTGCTGCAGTGGCTGTGGATAGCTTCACAGTGCCGAGACTTAACCCCTTCCACCACCAGGGAGGACCTTTTTGTTATCACTTTCTCCAGGATTTATTGGCATGTTGATGTGGGAGATGTTGAAAGGAGCTTGGAAGGGGTATGGGGATGAAGGTAACCTTGGGTTTCTTTCAGAAATAGTTACTGTGGCTCAGTGCATGGATCTTTATTTAAACTGCTTAGAGGATGGGGTGCACATACTAGCTGAAAACATTTTTCTCATAAGAAACTCTGGATAGCTGATACTCACTGGCTGTGCTCCTGGCGATGGTATGTGACATCACTGGGGCTTTGAAGAGCACCAGTGCAGGTAAATGGAAATGATCAGGTTTTTTCCACCCTCCCACCATTAGCATCAATGATCGACACCTGTGGTGTTATACTCGTGCCTGATGGTGGCATCTGGAGTATGGTGTGTGTGTGCGTAAGTGGGAGCACCTGAGGTAAGAGACTGCACATATAAAGGGCGCGGCAGGAGCTGAGTCAGGGGGCGGAATACCTTATGGCAGAGCGCGGTAGAGACCAGCAGAGACCACGAGAGAACACCAGACAGCCCAGAAAGAGTGAAGATTCTCTGGGGGCTAGGAGGTCTGTTAGCCCCGCACCTGGTTGCCTCACTACAAATGGTGTAGAAAGAGCATTAAAAGCCTGAAAATGCACTGAGGGCTCCAGGACTCTCCGTTACCCATCTGCCTGGATCATAGAAAACCTGCTCTGTGCCTTGCTGGTGCTGCAACCAGAAAATAATATTCCAGACTCAGTCATGAACATTCCTTCCAGCAGCAGTGACAGTGGTCTCCTGAAGTCATGGACCTTTTCGTAACTCGGAACACCAGGTAGGAGAGTGTAGAGTAAACCATCCCAGACCAGGGAGGTTCATGGTTGGTTTGGGCAGATGGAATAGAATCTTAGGGCACTTGGTAGATCTGACAGGCCTTGAATGCTGAAGCAGGGGCCTGGATACTGTGAGACCGGCAGGCAGGCAGAGTAGGAGGCTGGGAGGCTGGCAGCAATCGAGCCTCCCGGCTCGCACCATCTCCATCATCTCTATGCTCTCTCTGGCTTCCCTCCTCTCCTAATGATCTCTCCCCTGTACTTAGAAGTACACCCCCCATGCTCTCTGGCTTCTCAGCCCAGGTGTGGGTAATCATAGGGACTCATGCTTCAGGCTCCATGCTCCCGCTTCTAATGGCTTTTTTTGTAATAAAATGTGACCACGTATGGGCAACAAAACCTAGAAGGAAAACAAGGCCGCAGGTGGTGGCTGTAGAGCTGGTTGTAGGGAGCGAAAAAGAGCTTGAGTTACTGCATTTTCCTTCCAGAGAGGAAGAACATGACAGATACACTGTAAGAGACTACACTTGATGTTCAGGGTAGGCAACCTGTGGGGGCACTTTATTAAGGAGAGTCACAGTCCAGCAAGACAGATTATTCCCATGGATGTGACCTCACAGTACCTGTAGGCTGGAGTGGCCTGAATAACAATAGCAGCAATGGTATTTGTTACCATAACAATTAACATGCACTCTTCTAAATGCTTTACTTAAAATTATCTCAATCTCTAAAGCATTTTAATGAACTAGAGAGCTAGATACTATAAATTCTCTCAGAGATAAATAACTTGTACAAGTTTACACAAATTAATGCAAAGTAAGATTAAATCAGATCTTTCTGACTCCAGAGCTCATACTGTGTATTACACTGTTTTCCTACAAAAAGCTACTGGAAAAGGTGCTGTATACTTTTTTAATGGTGCAAGGAGATTTTACTTTTTAACATTGTTCCTTTTTTCTCAAGTTATATTTATTGAGTTAATGCTACATCTTTGTATCTGCTCTGGGGGTTCTAGGTTCAAATGTCTATAAATGTGTATTTTCACACCTTGCCCACCACTAGTGCCTGGATAATCCGACATCATATTCCACTGGGCCCTCCCCCCATTATAACCCCCCCACCCTCCCCCTCTGGTTCCCTAAGTTTTGCAGTCAGATGTTGACTGTTTTTGGTTTTGACTGAGTCTTTGTTATTTTCCCCTACATGCCACATAGAAGTGAAACCATCCAATATGTACGCCTTTCTCTTTACTTATTTTGCTTAACATAATCCTTTCCAGTTCCATCCATATTGTTACAAATGGCAGAAGTTCATCCTTTTATTTTTAAAATTTTATATATTTTTAAAATTTATATCTTTTACATCCTATTTTATAACTAAGTAGTATCCACTCTATTATCTTCACTTCTTGGAAATTGACATTCACTGTCATGAAGGGGTTGCTAGGCTTTGAAATGTTTCTTAAACTTCTGCTTTCATTAGAATCATCTAACAAATGTTTAAAATTAACAATTCTGGACCTCTCCCCCAAGATTCTGATTCAATCAGACCAGGCGAAGTCTAGAAATACGCACACTTTTAGTTCTCCTGGTAGGATTGCAGGTGTGCGGAAGACCATGTCTAGTAGGGAAATGCTGTTATCTGTTGCTACATCAGTGCTGGTGTATGTTAGACTTTATGTTCTAGCAATGGATCACTCTTCCCCAAGATCTTATCACTTTATTCTAGTCCAGTGGTCCTTTGGGTCTCCTCTTAGATCTTTTGCCTCTCAAGACTGCTACATGCTTCTTCTATGTACTATTATACAGCCTTTCTTTATCTCTGCCTCATACATATCTCACTGTTTATATTTCTCTCTTCACTTCTCTATATGCCCTCTGCGACTATGAACTCAGGAGAAGCTTATGTCTTGTTTACCTGTGAATTCTCACTGTCTGGTGTAGTAGCAGACACAAAGGATAACAGGAATGGACTGGTCTAAATTGTTCTCGATGGTGGGTGGTCCTAGTTAGTTTTGTTTACATGCGTTTACTGGGCTACTTGAAGGTATTGATTTGAATTGCTTTAGAGATGTTGGTGAAGTCTGGTCTCTGGGTGGTGAGAGAATTGAGCTTAAGACACAGTCTGTCCCAACCTATCCTATTGATTTGTGCCTCCTAAGAAACCAAGTTCATGTGATTTGTAAAATGTAAAATATTGATTGTCAGTGTGAGATTACACATTCAGGGGACATAGAGAATATAAACATTAGAAAAAAATGAGAAACACCCATTTTGATTCTGGGTTGGGTCTACTGTTTTGAGATGGTTAATGATAAATTTCAAAAAGCAGCCAACTCCTCAATTTTTTTTTCCACTTTTAAATTTACTTAGTCTTTGATTCCATGCTAGTGAAAGCCTAAGTCTTAGAATCACTGTGTCCTACTCCTGGAAAGGATTTTTGAGGTGTTCATTTTTACATCCAAGGAAAATTGTGTCAAATATTTATTCAGTATCTACAGCGAATAAGAAAATAAAACAACTCAGACTGGAGGCTACCACATGCTCAGTCTCATATAGCTGCTTTGTTTTGTATTTCAGTTAGAACCTTGATCTCCATAACAATCCTTGCACTCTCTAGAAATTTCCATGCTGAGGTGGAATCATGGAGATCACAGAACAGACTTATCTGATAAAGTCCTACCCTGCAGCCAGTTTATTTCACTCTCCATTGAGTTTTCATGATTTCTTTTTATAATATTTTCTTTTTTTTCTCAAGGTCTTGGATTATTTTAATAGTGGCCTATTGAGTATGTATACTTCAGGGCTAATTATCTTATTACTTATTTAAGACACATATCTAGAATTGGCAATAAGGAACCATTTAAGTGGCGCTTAAGAAGGAAATGGAGGGCAGTTGAGAATGGCCATACTTAGGCAGTTAGATATTTTTTGGCTCATGTTTTATGAGCATAGATTTTATGTTTTCGTATATCTCCTAAAATATAATTAAGCTATTGCCAACTGCTGATGATTTCCTCTAATGGAAGACAGCTGAAGTTTGGGTAACATTAAATGGAGGGTAGTTCAAAAATTAATATTTGACATTCTAGTGTTTCTTTACTCATTTTTCTCCCAGCCAAACTTTGCTAGGTGTCTTTGTGTCAGGCACTGTTCAGGGTACTAGTTTATTTGTGTTCATCTGACTATAAACATGGAAGCTATTTTTACAAAAAAATCTTAGAGGTACAATTTTAAACTATATAGAAGTTATTGATAAGTTATTTTCACCCTATATTTCACTCTGCCCAGAAATCTAGTTTTAGGGGGAAGTTTGATTTACCCCCCTTCTGGTAAATGTAAGATTTGCTTTCCCTCCAGTTGTCCCTGGAAGGATATTCCTGGATTAGCCAGTATCTTTGTCTATAAATTGAGATGTCAACAGAGCTGCCATTATGTAGATTAAATGTTACCTGCTAGTATAATTTTTGAGATAATTATAAAGATTTAAATAAAACAAGTATCCGCAATACACAAGGAAGCAAGTTCTACCTTTGAGAAATCATACTGTCTAGTCAGGCAATAAAAATTAAATTGTGACTTTAAAGAGGAATCTTAACAAGTGTGAAAAAAAATTATTATGTGCAATTAGTGCTCTTTTAGAATAAAAATAAAGTTTATATAAACCAATATATGGTATTGGATAACTATTTTGTCTTTCCAATTTAGGAATTTTTAAAATACTTTTAAATGATTATAGCAAGGATAGAGTAATGTTTGTGATGCCTTTAATCATTCCAGAGTTGCTTTGGATTAGTCAGTTTCTTAAAGATGGAAGCACAGTGTATCAAATATCCCTCCACTAAATAATACATCTGATGTTTAAAATGAAGACTCATATATAACAATTGAAAGTATAGAAAAAGTCAGAGGACCTTTATATTGATGAAGGTTAGACTGCAGAAGTAGAAGCCTACATAATATATCTTAAACTAACAGGACACACACATATATACTTATGTGTGTGTATACATAGATACATGTAGATCTATAGATATATAAATTTTTAGATGATAAAGAAGAGTGAGAGGTAGTTAAGTTTCATTCCAGTGTGCCCAGTTTAAGCCTTCTTCACTGGACAGACCCAATGACTAGGTAAAACCTATGGTGGTCTAATGTCATTTAAGGAATACTCTAGATTCTCCTGCTTAAAGTATTGTCTTTTCATCAGGTCTATTTGGGGACATCATCCTTAGCAGGTCTCAGTCAAAATACAAACAGCAGGGTTCCATAGGGCATGCTGACTTGATAACACAAAGTTGTTTCTCAGATTATCTCAGTGTTGTTCAGCATACAGGCAAAGAAAGATTTTGGAATGATGAGCAAGTTTGGATGGGGTTAAGGACCAAGGGATCATGGAAAGCTCTTGCATGTGGAATGTAATCCTAAAGAAATAACTAAGAGTGCTGGGGAGATGGGAACAGACAGGACTCCTTGGGCAGGTGAATTTCTTTGGGAGGCTCCTCCCCTACTCTGTGTGGTGGCCTGTCCTATTGGGAAGTGGGCTTAGGGGTGCTGTTGCTGCATGCTCTCCCACTCATTTCAAGGTGGGGGGTATTTAAAATTAAAGGGTAAATGTTCTACCTGCCTTCCTAGCCGCTTTGAAGATTAATGAGGTAATGGTTAAAAAGTGCTGGAGATGAAAGGTTCAATAGAAATGTTTGTGTACTCTGCCAAGAAAGCTCTCTTTCAGAACTTGTGTTTTTTAAATAAATGTAAACACCTAGTGTTCCTGGTGCCTTCATCCTATTATTAGGGAGCTACCACTTTGGCAGCTGGACAAAGCATTGGTATTTGATCCTCTCTGATGTTTTTCTCACAGTTTCCCTGGAACATCTCCCCAGGGATAAGTCATGTCAGGCAGGGTCAGTCATTTCATACACAAGTAAAAGTCATGATAACACCCAACCTAGGCAGGACTAGATTATACGTCAAAACTTGAGAGCCCACTGCTTAAGAGCCAGCAAAGCAAACACAGGTGCATACATACATACATTAGTGAATCTAGGCAGAACCTAATTTCATTTTTGCATGCATATGAATTTGATGTAATTTTGAAAACTATAAAACAATCATTCATAGTTTGACATTTGTTTTGTTTCTAAATATGTGTGGTGTTTGGGAGCAGGGGACCTTTAGAGAGCTTAGGGCACTTAAGGGTCATAATCCTGCCCTTACCACGAAAAATAGCAGCAGAAACCCATGGAGTAACTTTTGTGGCTACAGGAAGAGGTCAGTGATTCTAAGTGGAGAAGCTTTCCTGAGTGTAATCTGTAATTTTGTTCCTGCCAGTTTTCCTCCAGGTCAGAGACCTATACTTGATCTAAAATTGGGTACTCAAAATGTGAAACCTAGATGGAATACCCAACTTACATCTTATTATGCCACTCAGCCTTATGGAACAGCCATGGTGTAATTGAGGGGCTGCAAAGGGAGTAGCGATTTACCAGGGAGAAAGCAGCAGATGGGAAAGACCTGGGCTGTCATTTTACTGGGCAACATTGAGCCGAGAAGAGGAGATAAAGGAAAATTGGGGTGGGGAGTGATTATTTCTCCAAAACTGGGAACTAAAGGTGTAAATATTGTATGACAAAGTAAACAGAACTCTAGTCAGAATGGTTAAAAGTTAGCCAATCTATTTTTTCTTTTCTCCTTAGGGTGGGATCTGTTTATCCCATGTATTTCTCTTCCCAAATATTGGACTTTGCATTTTAAAATGGAATACCTGGAAATAATGTACCAGAAAATTCTCCATGAAGAAGTTCTTATGCCTCACTTGTCTGGGCAGGATTCTAGATGTAAATGTTTTACTATGTTACTGACTGCTAGAATTTCAAGAACTTGGGGGGATTAAGAATGGAATAAGGAATTTTTTAGGGGTTGCAGAAGACAGAGGGAAATGTTAGGAACAGGAAAGCTTTTCTATCATGGTGTTCTTTGGAGGAGGGAATGTAGGGAGGAAAGTGGATTGGTCTTCGAGGAAACAAAACCAACTTACCAGAATCACCTTTCCTTTTGTTCTTGCCAGTCTGCAAAAACCTCTGCTTGCCCACAGAAAGAAACTTGACAACACTTTGGCCTATAAACACCAGCATACCAACTGTACTAAATCTCTGCCCTGCTATTTTGGGGAAGCTAGAGGAAAAATAGCAGACTGCATAGGAGGGAGATTGGGGGCTTGCCAAGGCCATGACGTACAGGTTTCCAAGCAAAGCTAGGGCTGAATCAGAAAAAGCATGTCTGAGTCAGGCTCAGCTACCATGCCTCCTCTTCGCGACTTTCTCCATGTATTCCACAGGAAGAAAAGAAGGGGATTCACAGTAAGTCTCCATCACTGGAGGCCATGCAACAAGTCATCAATCCATATTTTTTGAAGTTGCTTGAAACCTAGAAGGGGATTCTTGTGGAGGTGGTTGCTGTATCATTTTCTTTTTATATTGCCATTTGGCCATCAAATAACTAACATGCCCTTTTCAATGAAGCTAAAGATTCCCAGTGGAAAAATAATTAAAACCACTGATATTTTCCTAAAGCTGTTTGATGTTTCAGCCGCCCCAGTGAGTAGCTGCACAGCAGTAGTTTTCACACTGCTGTTAGTATGGAAAATAAAGAAACTTTTAAAAAAGGAGTATTTTTCTTGTATTAGGTTGTTCCTAGTTTCTGAACCTGATAGCTGGGTGAGTGGTTTATTTCTCTTTCATATGATGTGGATGGAATTGGTAGCAGGGTCATCTACTGGATATTGAATAAAACAACTCAGGGAAAAATGTTGCTGAATTTCAAACTCTCATGTAAATAAATCTGTGGACGTCTCTTTCCTTCATGTTTTCATAGGAAGGATCCAGGTCACATCTGTCAAAATCTCCTAGCTTTTCAAAAATGGTTTTTATCCTAAATGACCAAGTAAATCTTGGATCTGACTAAAATGATGGATGTTTTAAAATATAAGCAGTTAAGGGACATGTTTTTTTCTTTATCCAGGAAACCATTCAAAACTGTTCAGTAATGATGTGAATGTTTAACTTGAAATCATATTTTAAGGTTTGAAAATTTCACAGTCATATTTTTAAGACCAATGGTATTAGTCAGCTTGTGCTATCATAACTGGTACTATAGACCGGATAATGTAAACAAAAGAAATATATTTCTCATTGTTATGGAGGTTGAGAAGCCCAAGGTCAAGGAGCTAACAACTCAGTTCCTGATGACAGCTCTCACCCTGGCTAACAGCTGGCTACCTTCTCTGTGTCTTCAGAGACACAGATGTCTGGTTGCTCCTCTTCTTGTATAAGAACATCACTTCTATTAGATAAAGGCTCCATTTTTATGACCTCATGTAACCTTAATTATCTCCTAGAGGCCCTTTCTCCAATGTAGTCACATAGGGGTTACTTTTTCAACACACACATCAGTGCACAGCACTAACTGTGGGTAGCATGAAACCTTTTGGCTCACCATTAGGTCTTGATTCAAGAAACAGATTACTCAAGGGTTATAGCGATGTGAAAAGTAACTTAGGTTTGATACTGTCTTTTGTGAGAGATGAGACATAAGTATATAAAAGAGTACCTCCTTTTTCCATACTGCCAATGTGCTATAAAAACAGGGGATCTAAAATGATAACTCCATTTCATTAAGTTATTTGAAACTTAATTGAAACTTATTTGAAATTCATATTTAGTTTGATTGAGGGAGGAAGGAGAGAAAGAGAAGGGAAAGATTTGGAGGGAAAAGGACAATGAAGAGAAATGCTGAAAAGAAAGGAGAAATACTTATAAATAAAAATAGTTTCAGAGAGGGAAAGTCATTGAGGAGAGAGAATGGGAAAACCACATAGAAGGGTAGATAATTTTCAAGTTCCTGGAAGCATCAATAAGTGAGGGGTGAGGTTGGTGGGCAAGGCCAGTGCAGGGGTTATTACTGGTCAATAAAGACATGGCATCAAGCACTTGGGTTGAAAACCTGCCTGTAATTGCTGGGGGGAAAGGATGTCCTCCATAAACTCCACAAATAGATTTTATGGACCCCACTTCCACCCCAGACCAAAGAGATCCAAGATACCAAGGACTACAAATCCCACAATGTCATCACCACTGAAGGGAGGATTGCTGGGAACTGAGGGTGGAGTTAAGCAGCCAGGTTTGATATATAACCAGATGTGTGGGCCTTGCAGGGGGTCCTTGGTTTTTGCTGGCTTTCAGTGTGCTATTGGGGTTCCAGCTCAGCAAAACCAGCCGAATGCATTCACAAATTTCCCCCTTTTTGTAAATAAACCCTTTATTACCCTTTTCGTGTGTACCTGCAGTTGAGCCTCATTATAAGTTGCTTTTAAGTGCGCAGGTGAGGACCCACAGTCAGGCCAACCTATTTCACATTGGGGTTGCCCGGTAACATTCTCACCAATTTATTCCCTGTATGGCCATGGGCAGATTATCGCATCTCCATGGGCTCAGTTTCCTGGCCATAATATTTATCTGCTAGTACTAGGGTTAAGAATTAAGTGAGATATTATGTAGTACCTGACAAATAGTAAGATTTCAATAAATGTAACTATTATGTTACTACCACCTGTCCCTATTTGACACATCTGTAGCTATTGATGGTGGCTCCTTATACAACGATCTCAGTTTTTTGCATTCTATTGAGTGGAATCTGGGTTATCTTGCATATGATATTTCTACAGACATCTTGGTTTAATAACCTAGCTTTTAGCTATTAAAGTTTGCATCATGATATTGAACTGATAGTTGATGCTTTGTAAAGATTTCTGAATGTATAAATGTCTATTTAAGAGAGTGTTTTGGCTATTGGATTTGAAGTACTTTGAATCTATTTGTGTTCAACATGATTTGGGCAAATTACAAACTTTCTTGCTCTTAATTTTCCACTTAAAAGATACTCAAGATGTTTGGGAAATCTGATTTACCAGATTTCCTTTAAAGAGGAAGCTCTAAATGTGTTCTTGTTTATATCCCTTTCTTGCCCCTTTAAATCCCAGATTTCTGTGTTTTCAAGAGAGGACTTTTCTTTTGGGACTTCATTTTGTGACCAGAAACAAAGTATCACTGACCTGTTTTTGAGAAATTTGCAGTTCAGATGAGGCTGCTGGGAAGAGGGTCAGCTAGGAGATTTGAGAGTTGCCTGTTAATCAGCCTGGTGTTCTCATGTCTGCAATCTTGACTAATGTGACCGGTCATGTGTTTTAGAATTTTGAAAGGTGTGTAGGTGACTGGAGGCGTGACAAGAAAACCCTGGCTTTTTTATTTTCTTTCATCCCCTCCTATTTCCTGCTCTCATTCCTCCTCTTCCCCCCATTTCTCATTTCTCCTCAGCTTCTCTTTTCCACTTACTAACACATTTCAAAGACATGGCCAGTTTGGATTGTAACATTCATTCCTCAGAACAGACTCTTAACACAGGCAGTGGAGAAAAGGTATGCAGGAGAACAGAGCAATACAGAGAAGACAGTTTCACTACATATGAAACTCACACTGTGCCTCTGGTGACTCTTTGTTTCTGTTGAGGATCTTTTGGCAGATATTGTGTGGTTTTATTTTGCAAAACGAGCTCCCTCTTTCTGTTTGACTTTTTTCCCTCCGTCTCTGTTATTGGCTATAATAAAGACTGCTTTCTTACATACTTTCACCATGTCTGTATGGATAAATGTACCCTAAACCTCTATCATCTGATATATTATCTGGGAGTGGGTGTGGAGGATCTGGGGGATACACTTTGCATAAGTGATGGGAGGGCAGGGTGGAAAGTTTGGGTTGTAGAGTACTGTAGTTCTCCTGAGAACTATTTATTCCCATTATGACTATTTGCATTCCGTGCAAAGCTTCCATTTTTCTCTTTCTGCCTTTTTCATTTTCTCAGTCACTCTGCTGCTGGGATTGGCCTGACTGCAGATTTCTGGATTTTAGTTCTGTGCCCATGTGATTCTTGCATGGAGCGCCTCCCTAGACTGACTTGGCGTCTCTGCACTCAGGGATGTGGCTGGCACACTTTCTCTCCTATTAGTATCCTGTTCAATTAGTGTTGCATGACAGGCCGATGGAATGTCTAGAGCCTCGCTAGGGAGTGACAGCAGAAACCTGCTTTTTGTCTGGTGACCCTACAGGGACTTCTCCATCAGGATTTGAATCTCTGGTGCACAACTCACTGCATCTCATTCCCTGTTAATTTGCATCTTAAGCAAAGCATCTTACTTTCTAGTCATCCATATTTATGATCTATCACAGTACATGGGTGGCTCCTTTCAGTGTCATTTTCCAATGCCATTAGTTTCCTTCTTCCAAATTAGGGCCACCTTGATAAATAGACAAATAGTTTAGCAGATCTCAAACAGGGTTTAGATAAACAGGAGTAAATAAGAATAGCATAAAATAACCCTTGTAACTAAGCCAACTTAGAGGAAAAAATGCATATGTCAACATTTGAGTACCTTCAATGGCATATTAATAGTAGCAATAAAAAGTGGCTTAATATGTGCATAGTATTTAAAATATACCATGCACTTTCACATGCATTTTTTTCATGTGTTACTCTTGAAGTTGGCAGAATAGGAATACAAATGAGAGAAATATCAGAGAGATGACTTATCAAAAAGTTCCAGTATAGATCTGAAACCTAAGCTTCTCTGTCATAGTTTTGTGCTCTTGACACTGATATGTTGTGTGATACATAAATGTGTAGAAAATTTTGTTTATTTCGACAACCAATAATTGAAACTCCATGCTAGGTGTTGTGTTAGATTCCAGTTACCCAAAGATGAATAAGAAATGAATGTTTACATTTCTCTTGCTTACTCATTTTCACCACCAATTATTTGTGGTAAGAGATTAGTCTAGGTTACATGGTCTGGATTCATAATTTAGTATCACGTCTTTTCAACAGTATTCTAAGACAGAACTAGCTATTGTGCTAGAACTGGAGTTTACATTCTCTGCTAAACCAAGAAGTATCTGCATCCTAGTGCCCACTTTTTATTCTAGATTAAGAGGGACATCCTTTTCCCTATGTTCATGAAGGTGACTCTTAACAAGATCTGAATGGTAATTCGACCTTCTTGATTTCCTGTGCAGATATGTCAGTTATAAACTTGCCCTGGTAAACTTTATCTGGCCTCCACCAGAAAAGTGTGGCTCTGGTGAAGGAAGAGTATGTGACAGAGTGATTGGATAGAATAGCAGAGGTGAAGAATTGAAGAAATATATGATTTAGACTGGTCTAAAAGATAATGTATGATTCTTTATCATCCCTTTGGATGGTTTTCCCCTACCTTGAAAAAATGTATTTCTTACCCCACTGTACTGGCCATTGGATTTCTCTCCTTTCTTGTTGTCTACACTTCTAACTCCATTTTTTAAAATTTACTTTATTTATGTATATTTTACATCATTCTTCACTTTTGTACAATGTATGCTTTCTCCTGTCAGGTGTAGTCCCTGTAAAATTCACACTACCAATTCACCTGTGTACCATTACCATAGTCCTTGTGCTATTTCCTCTCCCTCCTCTTCCCGTTTAGAATGTCTCTGATTTGTAGGTGCTGGTTAATTTTTTAAAAAATATTATTACTGCTCAAACAAATGGTAGTATAATTTCTGTTCTCTTCTTTGACATAAATATAGTAATAGTCAGAAGTTAATAATCCTTATTTCTTAAAACAATCTTTTTCTTTGAATTCACAAGTTTCCTATCCCACAATTTTTCTTTTTTTCTCCTTTAACATTCTTACTCCTGTTGTATACTCCTAAACATGGACACCACTAAATTCAACTCTCTGTACTGTCTGTAGTCATAATGAATATTTCATTCTTAACCACTGGTTGAATGATCATCTGTATGACAATGTTTTACGTATCAGTAAAGTCTACTAAGTCACTTTAGTTAGATGATCAGGGCAATTTCCTCCAATATATCAAATTTTAAAAGTTCCCTATATCCTTATATTAAAAAATAAAACCAAAAACAACAAAGTTAAAAAAGTGTTTTCTTTTTTAACCTAAACTTTTTCTTATTCCTGTATTCTTTGTCAATCTCATCATCATCTAGAATTGAGTCAATATTGACTCCTCTCTCCTACTCCAAATGCAGTTATTTGCTAAGACTAATCTCATTTTCAGTTATCTCTCAAAGCATGTCATCATCCCCTGTTTACTATCTTACTCTAGACTTTCATTACTCTTTCCTTTAGACTATTGCGATAACCTCCTTAATATTAACCTTGAGTTGACTTAAAATGCCTCATGCGGATATGACTTTGCCTCCAAGTAGATAGAACTTTTGTAAAAAATCTTAATGTTTCTTATAATAATTGGCATAATTCCTATACATAGTGGGGACTCAGTAAATATTTATCAATTATTTTTAAAATCACATTTGGCTTATTTCTGAGTTAAGAATGACCTAGACACAAGTTGGGTCTTTCTAGGAAGAATTCTGACTGAATTCTCCACTGTTTTCTGTCCTGGAGAAACTTTTGGCAAACAAGGCAACCCAAACTGATCTGTTCAAGCTTCTTCAGTCTAATGGAGTAAGATTTGTTTACTGGGCATTTCCAACAGATAACATTAACTTTTTGGACTGTGCTGTAATATGAGGCAAATAGTAAATTACATTATGGATATGCTGTACTTGTATGTGAATTTTGCTTTGAGATTTAAATATTTACATTCATCAGGATTTATAGATTCAAATCAGGTTGCATTATGAGTATGCAATGCATTGTAGGTAGGTGATGCTTCCATGTGAGATATAAATATGCAAATATAATCTACTTTGCACTGAGGTAGAATGTTTCTTGGCACTACTGAGAGATCTAGGGTGACCATGTGATAATAGGTTGCTGCAGTGAATTTAAGTACAACGGTAACTTCTTTTATATATACATCAGGTTCTTAAATGAACAAGTAGGGCAGAAGTTTATTGAGTCCATATGACACAGAAATTCCCCAAGGAAGTTATTAGCTGGAAAATGGACATAACATATTGTCTTGCTGAATCCCAAATATCAATATTTTCCTCCCAGCATTTAAAAAATTGCTCTTTGCACTCTTTGAGAAACAGATGACTAATTTGTTTTGTTTATAGGACACACTGAACTGAAAATGTATACTGTTAAATCCCAGAATCATATTTAACATGATGGCATGCTCATATTATGAGAGCTGTACTTGAACTGTGATGACTGACGGGACATGGAAACACATCTCCCATTTCTAGCATCCTACTCTACCTTGAGTGTTTAGTAAGTGGAAAAGTGAAGAAAATCGTCCATCCTCTTTGTTTTTTAAATTGTTGAATGGAATAATTAATTTTGTGAAGGGTAAATAAGTTTAGGATACAATTTTACTGAACATCTAATCATTTATCCATGGAACAGATGTTGGACATACTGATAATTTTTAGACAATATAATTAAATGCTATTCAGTGCTACACCTTTTGTTCAGAACACTCTAACCCCAATACAACTTTTAACTTTTCATCTTTAGCAGTGAGTCTTGAAGGTGAAATATACAATTTAGATTCTCCCATAAATTAGAGATTTCATGGTTATCTTTTTATTATTAAATAAAGAGCAAGGTGTTACACCACCTTATCAGGACCTTGGTCATATTAAAAGTGGCATAATGATGCTATACTCAAAAATATATTAACCTCATCAACTTTTAAAAATATGTAACTATTGAACATATTTTCATTGTAATCTCCAATTTCTTCTGGATTCTTATAACTTACTGTAAAATAATGGGTACATTTTGCTTCAAATTTCTGAATATGTTTATATCAATTTGTGGGATTCCTAAGAATGCAAGAATCAATACTAAGGAATTGCTAGTGCAATATAAGTTACAGTTATCTTAGTAACTTTTTAACTTGGTCAAATTTTCTTAAAATAAGTATGTTTTAGGTTCACTAGGATCAAAAGTAATTAATGTTTTCCAGCAGTGTGATAAATACTTGCTTGTTAAGTAAATTACATCAAGACAAAACTTGAATGTGAAGTAAGGGTGTACTATATAAGTAAATTGCAAATAACATCCATGTGACAGATCTACTAATTTACCACTTGCTATTCCAGAAAGATTTGAAAAATCAGATAGCTGAAGTTGCTATAAGGAACACAATTTTCTACAGAGAAGCCCCAAGAGAAAACTTCAGACTTCAGCTTTGCCTGTTGATTTTTGCCAAGTAGTCACCTGGGGTCTGTTTTGAAATAATCTGTGATCATTCACACTAAAGAAATAATTGTATATAAAAAAGTAGAAACTATTAGATATACTGCTTCTTGGTAATATAATGCTATTTGTTTAAGGTCTGCAAGTACTTGCTGCAGAGTATCAGTGGTGTTGGCCTAAAATATGAGTATAATAGGAAAATCTGAGGGAAGCAATGATAGCATTCCCCATTGAACTGAAATTTAATGAGGATGGCTGAGAGATATAATTGTGTGTCCTACCTGACTTAACTTTTAATTTAACTGAATCTGTAATATGTGTTCTATAGTTACTGGTACTTAGTAAAATAAGTTATAATTCTTACTTTTCCCCCAAATACTTGAGGTTTAAAATGAATTGAACCAAAGTTAAAAAAAATGCTGCATGGTACATACTTTTAGATTTGCATTGCCAAGAATTTTTCCAATGAGGAATCAATTTATTTAAAAGTTAGTTATATTTGATTTAATAATACCAAAATATAAATATTCAGGTGATTTATTATTTTATTGATTGTGGGTACTCTCAACATTGTAATAGCCTCTTGTTCATCATTCAGGTACCATGGTTTTCCGAGCTATTGGTGTTTTGGAACCTTGACATTTATTTATGAAAAAACTGAAAATGTCTGTGGAAGATGAGAAAGTATCTCATGATTATAAATAGTTGAGTTTTAAGTTTGATTTTCTCAAATGCTTACTACTATATATTGTACATGTCTGTACACACACACACACACACACACACACATTTCTTAACAGCTTACTGATTGATTTATTTATTTGCTTTTGTTGACTAGGCTTAATCTTTGAAAGTTAACCTAACTTTTTTGACTGGGAATTATTTAGAGTAGATCCTGTGGAATACTGTCATAGAATCTCAGCATGAGTAGAAGGATTTTAAACAGTGAACTTTCCAGGAAAATACTTTTAAAAGGTGCTTAATATTAATGGTAAAACTGAAGAAGAATGGGTCTGTCTCTCTGTAATGAGAGAATACGTGGTAAGTTATACCTTCTAGGTTAAAAACAGCCTCACAGACCCCTTTTCTCTTTTGTTTCTCTCAAGCCCTTCCTTCAAAGTTCCCAATGATATATAGAGTAAGAACCAAAACTAGCACTGGATTCTGGACATGAGAGTCCCCTACTAGTCAAGAGATTCTTAACAATATATTCCACTTCTCCAGAGAAAATATTTTTTAAAAATTCAGGGTGATAACCATGGCATAGCATTGTTATGGGATTGTAAGTGCTAATGGTTGTGAAACACTAGCACAATGCTTGGTGCACACAATGATAGAATACTCATAATTCCTTCTAAGATCCAGATTGAGTGTCCTGGCTGTCCAGCACCATCAGTTACAGTCTTTGTCTGTATCCTAGTTAAGATTCAATTCCACTTCTGCCCATTTGCTTAAAGGAGGCAGAGACAAACTGCCCTACTTAAAATTTCCTTTTGTCTCCCTCCTTGGTTTGTATTCTTTACCTTTTCTTTCATTTCTCACCTCGTATCAGATTCTTTACCTAGGTCCCAATTTTTCTTGCCAAATCGTTTATCATGTTAACTTCAATGATTTTGATGTGATGATGAGCAGAGCAACTCCACGTTGAGCATATGTATGTGTCAGGAACTATGTTAAGCATTTTATCTGTGTGATATTTACTCCTCAAATAATCTTGATCTACTGTAATTTGCTATACTTATTTTATAAATGAATTATATACTTAAAGAAGTGAATGAGCAATCTTCTAATTTTTATTAATAAACTACCAATATCAGATACTCTATAACAATGAGATAGGAAGTAGAATTGCATTCACATTTTTCCAAGATCAATCCTGGAACTCCATTTATAAATAACAATAGCAGCATATCAATAATTAATTTACATGTTTTTGGAAGATATTGCATTATCAACATCACATGTGTCTTCTCTTAATTCTAATGCCAATTCCATAAAGTGGGTGTTTTTTTTTAATGTGCATTTTATTTATTTGGTATAGATCCACCATAGGTACTATCATTCTCATTTTGCCTGGGAAAAAAACTAAGCATAAGTACTTTGCCAGAAGTTATGAAGCTGGTGTTGGGGGAAGCCAGATTTGATCCTAAATAATCTTTTCCTACCCTTACTACCGTGCTGTCTTGTTCAACAGTATATGTACATGTATGTGTGATGATGTGGATATAAAATGGATTGCATATGGGTCGGATATCATCCCTAGCACTAAGCAAAATTTCAACAACTCTCAGAATATTTTTTTAGTCCCTTCCCTCTGAGCTTTTGAAATTTTCTTTCTTCTTTGATCAGTATAATTCCATACTCATCTCTGCCAAACTACACCTCTCTCATTCTTTCCTTCCTGCACAACTTGAATCCTGTCTCCAAATAGTCTTTCTGGACAGACCAAAAAAAAAAAAAATTGATATGACCTGAAACTAAAATTATATGACCCGTATCTCATTATTAGTTACTCTTTAGCCAAATTCTCAAACTTAAGCCCATGTGAGCTTTTTGTATATTTTCTGTGTAATGTCGAGTGCATAGTTATTTCTTTGCATGATCATAAAATTTTTGTAAATCCTGAATTCAACAAGGGGTAGAGAACAGTATGTTGTATATTGTATGCAACAGAAGCTCAGTAAATAGTTTTTGATGATTTTATCAACCTAAGAGGCACATAAACAGAAATGGAAGTTGCCTTAATTGTTTAAAGCTGTGTGAACCATCTGCATATTGTCTATGTACAATTCCGCATACTAAGTGTTAATTTTGAGATTCTCTCATACTCTGGAGGCATGGTAGAAATGATTAGGTTGAGAATCACAACCCTGATAATTAGCTTAGAGATTCTGAATCAGGATGTGTGCTGCAAAAAAAGTGATTTTTTGGAGCATTTAGTCCTAAGGGGTTGGATAACCAGCTGTCTCAGATTTTATACCTGCCAACATCTGGTTCGGTCAATAGGTACTAGGAAATGTAACAGAGCAGAAGGGAGTTCTTTTCCTAACTCTGTCTTGACCTCTGGAGAGTAGGACAAGGCCTTGATTCTCTTTTGGGAACAGTTGGGAAAATAGAGAATTATTTATATTGTATAACATTTGCAAAGTGCTTGGCAAGCATTTTTTAAAAGCTCTTGCTCTCAACCCTATTTGAAGTGAATTCGTATGATATCCCTGTTAGTAAGGGGCAGAAAAATGTAATCTCTTTGCTTTAGTACTCAAATGAGTTCAGAGCATACCAGAACAAATACTTAGTGGTCCTTTCAAGTACTACTGTGTTGTTTTAGTTTCTCTGTTAGCTAATTTCAAAGGCAGATAACCAAGATGAGGGGAGGGGAGGGGTGGAAAAAGAAAAAATAGAAATAGGAGGAAAGATTAAAAAAGGAGAAGTTTATTTATGTACTACTTGTTTCTTTTGAATCTCAGCTATGCATTGATTCTGTAGTGGTTTAAAAATTTATTCAAAATTTATTCATACTCTGTGAGTGTCCAAAGAAAACAACACTTCTTTATTCTATAACTGGTATAACCTTGAACATTAGTATGTTTTCCAATTGCAACTATGCATAGCATTTCTGATACTTTAGACTTTTCCAGTTAGCTGATCTTTTGATCATAGACCACTTTCTTTTTTCACTCTTATTTCCCAAGATTATATTGTGTTCAGGAAAATTTTGATGATATCGGAGCATGAACTACAAAAGGGGGACACCTTGATCTTATGCTGAGCTTGATGATGATGTAGTTTTTGGAGTTACTGGGTTCAGAGGGTGGGGTCCTTGGGTTTACTCTGGGATAGGTTTCACCAGAGCTCCCCTTTCACTGGCACTGGCAAGTTCCTGGGTGAGTTTCTCCCTGAGACAGAGATGTTAGTTAGTTCTATCCAAAAGAGCAGCTTTATTATAAAAATAAAGGACACTTTAATAGACACAAACGGGACAGAAAGGGCTGCCCTGAAAGGAACAGGTCTGCTGAGGGAGAGGCCAGCATGGTTGCAGGCAGCCGGCCTTGAGGAGAACTGCCTCTGTTGAGGGACATTAGTACAGCGAAGACGGCATGACACAGGTCACGGGCAGGCAGGAAGGAACAGAGTTGGCAAAAAGGAGCGCCTGCATAGTTACAAGTGGGTACAAGGACTTCTGCCCTGTGCCAGTTCAGAGACTGCACTGATAAAATCTTCTCTTTGGGAGGGGGTCATGCCTTCGCAGAGTGGTTTGTTGTTGATTTTGTGTGAGTATGTAGAATTTGAAAGGGGCGAGATTTCTACAATGGCCTTCAATCTCCATGTCTTCATCTTCAGGTCTGAGCTCCTGACACTCTATACAGCAGTCTGACACTTGCTTGGGTCTTGTACTTCCTGATGTAGGCATTGGCACCTAAGGATCTTTGTTCCTATAGCTGGATTAATGGCTGTTAATCCCTCTACCTGCACCTCCAGTTCTTGGCATTGTGTGAGCCAGGTTTCTGATCTGTGGCACCTCCTTTCCAGTCTTTTAATCCTTGTCTTCCATCAACTGCAGGGTAATTGTATTGCCCTTGAGTGAGGACACTGATCTCTGCTGTGGGGTGTTTGATTGGTTGTGTAACTGTCCTGGTTTCCTGCTGTTGTAGTTCACAACTGGTGTATTGCCTGGTTTATTTTCATGGCCTGACTTTCATACTACTGAGGAGCATTCCCCCTCCTTCTCATGGGTCCCATCCCAGCTCCAGCTGACTCTTGAGAATGACTAAGGTTACCTTGGGACTCCCAATTGCTGTTTGTGTTTCCCATGCTTTTAACATACTCCCCAGTGGACTCCCGGTAACTTCTATTTCTGCCTGAAAGCATAGGGAAACGTCCACCTTCCTTTTACACCACTTAGAAAGTCAACTTGAGAGTATGATCTCAGGTTATTTCTCTGTCCATTACCACTATTCTACTTTAGTAACTCCTAAATTAATGGTGGTAAAATTGCTGCAAAGCCATTCTTTCCTAGTGTTTCCCAATGAGAATTAGGGCAAAGTCTTTTGGCTTTAGCTTTCCCCCCAAATATCTAAATAATCTTCCTTCTTCTAGGCTTGCCCCTAGAGTCTCATTCTGTTCTTCACATAACTTAATATCAATTTCTTTAAAAGAAATTGCCACCATTACATATTATCCTTTTCCTTCTACCCCAGCCACATAATTAAGTGACAAAGAGAAACTTAAATCTTTATGTATTATAAAAGTACATACTTACCATTGCCATGAGGAAATAATAGCAAGAGAAAGGTATTTCATTACATTTTAAGGACTATGATTTGAAAATAAAGAGTGAGGGATAGATCTGATATCCCCAGTCTACTTGCAATTAACATTGTATTTGAAAGGATAACATTATGTTGAGGGATCCACCCATTAATGGAAACATTAATTCTTAGTGTATCTATGGAATAATATGGATGTACTCATGCTCCAAAGTACACAAGAGATACATCACTGATTCACCAGCCCTGGGAGGGTAAAAGGAGAATCTGTGTGCAAGAAGATTGAAAATAAACCTTTCCTACCTCAAGAGAACCTACTGACCAAGACTGCCAGACAGATAATAGCCACCTTATGTTAAAAATAATCCTGATCTGCTTCCAGAGATTCAGAAAATTCCAAGCACGAATTGAGTTTTACTTTACATATCATATCATCACAAGTCTATTTTCAATCACCAATTTTCAGAGTTATTGCTTTTTTAAATATCACTTTGTATTTTATTCTTCTTTGAATACATCATATATGTGCTTTTTCTCAGTCTTTTATGAATTTTTTTCAAGAATACTCGTGAGCTTGCTCTAGAAAGTGAAAATCTTAAACATCATTGCATGTATAAATATGACAGATTGAATTAGAGGGAATGTACAGAGTTGCATGACTCACTGTTAACAATAAAGAATGTACAGTCTTGTATTTGGACCCATGGACCGTGGATTCTAGCTTTGATTCTATAACTTTAAGCAATTTTCATAACCAAACATAATCTTATTTGCTTCATCTGAAAAATAGAATAATTGCTCTTTGTATGTTGCATGGTGGTTGTGAAAACTGATATACAGCAATATATCTGAAAATATTCTGTGAGGAATCAATTTAGTAATGCATCCACTAATGAGCACTTGGGTAAGCTCAAGGAGAAGAATTTGATGTTTTATCATTGTGATATTATGATTTGTAATATGAAATATATACTTGGTCCCTTTTCTGTTTCTGGCAAAGAGCTCCTAAAAATGCTTGGAATTTTCTAGGTGATGAGAATCAGAAAGAAATCTTTTATAATGTGTGACTTTTGGATCACACTAAAGAACGAGACTTGACTCCCATGAGGACCAGTGGAGTCACTAGAGGACTGACTGGGCCTTTCCGTTGTCCACTCCTGCACCTCCGGATGGGGGAGAAAGGCTGGAGGGTGAATCAATCACCGTGGCCATTCATACAATTATCCTTGCCTATGTAGGGACGCCTCCATAGAAATATCCCAAAGGATGGGGTTCAGAGAATTTTGGGTTGGTGAACACATGGAGACGTGGGGAAAGTGGCAACTTGAGAAGCAAGGAAGTGCTGAACTCTTTCCCCATATCTTTCTGTGCATTTCTTTCATCTGGCTATTCTTGAATTATATTCTTTTATAGTAATCTAGTAAATGAAATGTTTCTCTGAGTTCTGTGAGCCATTTTAGCAAATAAATGGAACCCAAGAAGGATTATTTTTAACATAAGGTGGCTATTATCTGTCTGGCAGTCTTGGTCAGTAGGTTCTCTTAGTTTATAGCTGGTTGGTCAGAAGCACAGGCATCCTAGAGGACTGAGCCTTAACATGTGGTATCTGACACTGATAGTGTCAGAAGTGAGTTCACTTGTAAAATAACTAACTGGTGTTGCTTGATATGGGGGAAAAATCCCACACATCAGAATTGGTATAACATTTATATTTGGAGTTACAAAGAAATTCTTGATATGGGGAAAGCCCCTATAGGATTTAATTGAAATTAGAAATTTGAAGATTAATGACAAGATTCTCTTTCTTCCTGTCTTTATGAATTCATTTGAATTTATTAAAGGTTGTTTCTTTATGATTTTGTTATTTATTTGCATATAATTAATTTGTGTTTCTGAATAGGAAGATGGCATATTTTAAATTTTTAATTAAAAAATTAATCCTATATATTCCCTAATGAACTTTAAAGACATTACAGAATTATAGGACACACAATTTGATAATTATAACATTTGTTAAGCATCATAAATGACTTAATGGGAAATATGCTATAAAAACTTTGATAGGTTTTATTGTATGCATTATGAATGGATATATAACCATAAGGTATATTTATTTATATTTAAAAATACTTTATATATGTGCACATGTATATAATTCATATATATTTTATATCAATTCATATTTTATATTGATTCATTATATAGAAAATATGTATATGACATATAATCTAGGAACATATATTTTTATATAACATATATTTTAATTATAATAAAATATATAATATTGTATACTGTATAATGAAATATGTAAGATATAAAATATATAATACATAGAGCAAACAAATGCACATGTGTATGTATACAATTTAGAAAATCTGGTACAATATGAAAATCAAAACTCATGATTCCCTTAAATTGTGGGTCTTCATTCCTAAATAAATGAATTAGATTAGCTATATGTGTGTATGTATGTATACACACACATCTTACATATATAAATATATTTGGTATGCTTTGGCATGACCATATTTTTTTCTATGTTATTAAGGGGTCTTCTCCATACTTATTCTGTAAGTCAGTTCTGATTTGGAAGTTTGCCAAAATAAAGTCCCACTAGCCACAAAGAGACATTGTACTTAGCTGATCTCTGTAATACTATCTTTTGGAGACTCTTAATTCTCAAACCAAAAGATTTTGCCTGACCTTATACAGATATAATCACTTAGTTTGTGTAATGGAGGAGGAGAAATCAAAGAGAAATACTGTTAGAGTTAGATTGCTATAATGACCTATATGATATAATGCAGAAGCATTTTTTCTTTTAATGTTAATGTCTGTTTCCACAAATCCCTGAAGATTATACTTTGGTAAAAAGTAATAGTCTAGGAGAAATAATTTATTTAAATATCTGTTTTAAATACACAGTATACTTCTGAGTGGACTTTTTTTTCAGTGAATAAAAATGAGTATTAAAAATTAAAATTCTTCACAACACGTATATACTCGATATGCATTTTTATTTATTTATTTATTTATTTTTTAATTTATTTTTTATTTATCCATACAAGCTGGGGTACAGGCCAGAGGCGTGGGGTGGTGAGAGGGTTCACCAGAGACAGAGTGGGGAGCAGAACAGGCAGATCAGAGATACACTGCTGAGGGGAGCAGCGGGTGAGGCAGGAAAGGTCTGCCGCGCCATGTGGGAATCTCCCTGGCTGGGCGTCGAACTCGTGTTGCTGCTGCCGATAACTCCACAGCGCAGCGCTCAACCGCTGCGCCGCCGGGGAGGCCCCTCGATATGCATTTTTAAATGAAGCTTTTAATCTGCAATAATTTTAGAATTTTACATAATAATGTGAGAAGTTAAGAAAAAAGAATCAAAAACAAGATATTTTGCAAGTAGTATATTGTATACACACACACACACACACCCTATTTATCTACCTATCAACCTACCTATTTATTGTTGTAAAAAAAAAGAAGTTAATATCATGAATATCAAACACAGAATTCTTGACCTAGATCCTTTTGAATTTGTAGTAATTTGGCATTATGTTGTAAAGTGGGCTTGAAATGGTCTGAAGACCTCTTTACACCTGTCTTCCAAAAGGTGTTTCTGAGCAGGAAAAGAGTTTCACTTCATTTTGTAATCATGGAAAACACAAAGACAACATTATATCCAAAATGACTGGCCTGTTTTCAGACTTTCTTTTTGAAATAGAATTCAATTGAATTCAAAAGGATGTTACATATTGGTTGCATAATTTTTACCTGAACAACTCCTTTAAGATTATTATTTCCCAGAATGAGGATATTTCCAAGACTACTGAGATTAATAGTAAACATAAATATTTACTGAGTATCAGCATGACGGAGATGTTGAACTCTAGTATGTCTTTTTATTTAAAAAGGGAATTATTTTTCATCATAATAACTTAGACCTATCTTCTATTATTGCATGAGAAACACAGCAGCCTCAAGGGTTAAACTGGAAAAAATACCAGTTATACACATATGTTCAACTACCTTTGGGCATCTTTACACATTTTACAATCCTTCCTGGTTTCTTTTGGGCAATCAACTTTCTCCTTAATATTTTCTAATTTAAAAGATACAATTTTCTTATGCCTTTTATTCTCAAACTTTGGTCTAATTTTAAAGGTATGTGAATTACATAGCTTTAGAATTGTTTGTCTTTCTTCCTCCCTTCTTCTTGCCTTTCTCTCTTTCCTTACTTATTGCTCATTTCTTCCTATCAAGAATCTCCAAATATTAAGCCATATTAAAAGCAATAAAATATATTTTATTATTTAAACATTTATGAGTTCTGCAATTCAAAATTTGTCAAAACACTTGAAATTTTTTTCTTCTATTAATAGATGGAAAACCAAATACCAAAACATTGTTTTTCTATAAAAAGTGAGATACATTAAAAAATAACTTTCAGTATATTTTTGAATATTTCAATATATTTTTGAATATTTTTCAAATCATGTCCAAATATTGTTCTGTCCTGGGTCAGGCGTAGCTATTGTTTCTATCAGATGCCGAAATTTGTCAACTCAGAAAGCAAGTTAGGTCAACTTGACACCCTATAACTTTCTATAGTTTATTTATAACAGAAATCCAAGTGTTTTAACCTTAATGATTTCTTAAAGTAATACTCAGAAAAACATTGAGAATAAATATGATTCAGTGTATTTTTAAAATAAAATTTTATAGTTCAGTCTGGCTGTATAAATAATTTCTATACTGAGGATCTCAGTCACTCTTCCCTGCAGCCCCCCCACACTCACCCTGCCCCTTCATCTTTCATTTTAATACTCTAGATAACTACATTAGATAATTGCTAATCTTGGAAGGTCATGAGGTCAGTAAAGATTCTCTTCTCTTCCACCTTCTATCAAACTTTTCATAAAATGTTGATTTTCAAGGAAATACGACTTTTAAAGCAAAAAGTCTCAACTTTGTCAAAATAGAATATATGATAGAGAGCATTTTGTAACTAGCTGCTAGTGTGTTTTAACTGAAGTGTAGGTTATGGATGAGGGAGGGGAAATTACAGTGTCTACAAGCAACTTTTTTATAAAAGAACTATTTTGTCACACATGAAGATGTTCAGACTCTTCTGAAAGTTATGGAGACCTAGTGGAGGATTTTAATTGGGGAGGGGGTAAGAGATTGTGACATAATTGG
Source organism: Scalopus aquaticus (assembly GCA_004024925.1). Taxonomy (NCBI): domain Eukaryota; kingdom Metazoa; phylum Chordata; class Mammalia; order Eulipotyphla; family Talpidae; genus Scalopus; species Scalopus aquaticus. The sequence goes on along the minus strand of PVIJ01000393.1, from coordinate 201,918 downwards.
ATTTGCACTTTAAGAAAGTCTGCTGGCTACAGTTGTGAATGTGGTAGGGAGATTCCTTAGCTATGGTAATAATCTAGGTTGGAGGCAGTGATGACCTGATAGGAGGACTGGCTATAGTGAGGGAGAAGGGGAAGTTACAGCGAAATACACTCAGGGCTTGGATTTTTGGTCTGGTACTTGGGAGTTGAGAATCAAGTTACTTTTACAAGTAATTTTTGCAATTGTTAAATTGTGGATTTATTCTCCAGTCTGACATTGGATTTCTAATTTGTTTCAGAAACTGCTATCATTTATAAGATAACATTTAACTCATTTAATTTGAGTATACGCTTAAAGAAAAAAAGGATAAGATTTATTTTTTTCAACAATAGGCTAGTTTTAAGCAGACAACAGTTTTATAGTCAAAGACTAGCCTTCTGGTTCTTAGAGGGCATGTCACAAAAGCAGCTTTGGACTCTACAGGATACTGGACTCAGTGCTCAGTACAAACATATCAACATTAAAAAAGAAAGAAAGAAAATAAATTATTCCTACAGTGTCAGTGATTATTGAGAAGTCAGCACCAATATTCATTGCCAAAACATAACTTTGACATATTTTCTGTATTTATTAACTTGAAAAAAATCTTGTTGCAGAATTCCTCCTCAAAACAGATTTCTATGATTGTATTTGATTGGAAAGGGGCAGATAGTTAAAGTACCTTATAATCATTAGAGTTGGCCTAATTTTTCAGTTATTTAGTAGCCTAGAACTATGCTATGTATAGATAAATTGTGTGTTCTGGGAATCTTTGCTGAAATTTATTGTGGGAAACATTATTTTCTGCCCAGTATTGAAAATGGTCTGCAGAAGACCTGTCCTGAGTTGCCTTGGGAGTGACTTTCTTCCTCTGATTGATAAACAGCATCCCTAGAACAGATTTCAACTTACTCAGGTTTTTCGCTCAGCTTTCTTCTGATAATGCCAGAAGTGTAGCAGTTTTCTAATGTGAAAAGAAAAAGTTCAAATCTTGTTTGCCTGGCTCTTAGAAATAAGTGATTTAAACAAAAGTAACCAAAATGGCATCAAAATGATTGACCAAGATAACCATGGTAGCATTGGTGGTGTTTGGGATATGGAGCTCTGACCACAGTTGTATGAGGAAGTAGAATTAATGAAGATGACTGTGTTAACAGAAACAGAAAAATATATTTGGAAGTGCTTGGGTTCCCTGAGGTCCAGACAACTCGTCTGTAGTGTTTGCTATAGAATGAATGTTTGTGTCCTCCTAGAATTCAGATGTTGAAACTAACCCCCAACATGATGATACTTGGAGGTGGAACCTTTGGGAAGAGACAGCATGAGGGTAGAGCCCTCATAAATAGGATCAGTTCCCTGAACTCTGAGAGTTCTCTTGCTCCACCTTCCATGTTGGGGCACAGCAAAATGACCACAGTCAATAACCAGGAAATGGGTCCTCAGCAGACACTGAATTTGCTGGCCTCTTGATCTTGGACTTCTCAGTCTCCAGAACTGTGATAAATACATTTCTGTTATTTATAAGGCACTCAGTCAGTGGTATTTTGTTCTAATAGCCTGAAGTAAGACAGTGTGTAAGCAGCAGCTGAAATTGTGAGCCAGCAAGAGTCTGGTAGGTGACTGGAATATCTTCAAGTGGTACATTAAGATCTTGTCTTCCTTGAGCAATTGCAGGTAGTTGAACATCAAAAGGACCATGAGAGCAGGAAAGGGAGGTAACCACATGAATTAGTATATGAGCTCTAATTGCTCCAAGATTTTTTTTTTACTACCATAATTTGTGAAACAGTTTTAAATCTAAATGTAAACATTGGAGCAGTGCTCATTGTCATAGTTTTGTTAGATTTATGAAATATCCATAAAGTACTTAGGTCTAAGCTGGCTTTACATTATGTGTATTGCGTAATAGGTAGAAGTAGTTCAAAGCAAATCACTGGAAATTGCAGAAAATATTGTAATATGTCAAGTGATTTAAGTTGTCAGGAAGGATCAGAGAGTAGTGCCGGTACTGAATTTCATGCTTAGTTTTCTTTTTTTTTTGTTAAATAATACTGGAAAATAGAGGTTATCTTTTACTCCTTCACATTTTCATTCTAGATTGATATTGACATTTTTATGTGGGCCACAAAGCATATAAAATGTTGCCATATTTATTTTTCTGAAAAAATGATATCAAATAAACTTCAGACCATACACTTGTTTCCATTTCTTTTATATTCTGATGTTGGCAATGAAGGATCTGTTCTAATTTCTTATAGAACATAGTGTTAATAATGCTTCTTTGTGCTGCTGGAATATATTCATTAATAATTATCTGAGAGATCTACTACATGCCAGGCACTGTGTTTATGGTTGGGACATATTATTGAATAAAAAAGACATGGATCTCTGCCCTAGGGTATTCAGTGGGAGAAGGAAGATAGTAAGTAGTCGAATAATGAATAGTGAATTATATATATTAGGAAGTAATAAGTGCTATGAGTATAAAATATTAGAGCAAAGTCAACAGGATGGGGTTATAGTTTTAACTTCAGTCTGGTCCTCATTGAAATGACATTGGAACAAAAACTTGAAGGCGAGAGAGTCATGAATCTATCTAGGATAAGAATGTCCCCAGAGATAAGAGCCTATGAAAGTGTATATTAAAGGAATGCAAGGGTCCTAGTGTTTCACTGTGTCCAGCATGCCTTCGCAGCCATTTGACTGGTAGAAGTCAGGGCTCCTTCCTTATTCAACACATAGTAAATGTCTCCTCAGCGGTAAGCTCTCAGGTAGGCTTTTGAGGAGAATCACGTGTATCCTGACCTTTCAGGTTTTATGTGTAATCTGTTAGGGAAAGCATACTTTAAACACATAAAACCTTAATTATATCTATGAAAAATTTTCCAAAGTATAAGAATGCCTCTGAGGGATATAATAAAAAGGATTTAACTTTACTTGGAACTCAGCATTGATTTTCCATAGGAAATAATGTTTTGGTAAGACATGAAGAGTGAGCAGGGCCAAGGAATGAGTATCATTTTCTAGATAGAAGAATTAGCATGTGGAGGAAGGACAGAGCAGGAAGGAGACCAGCAAATTTATGGAATTAGAAAAAGGGCAGTGTAATTTCTGCACACAATAGGAAAAATGGTTTCAGTTGAGGCTGTGGCCAAATGATTCAGGTCCTTAAACCATATTAGGTTTTGGATTATATCCACAGGGCCAAACAAAGTATGGAGTAAATTGTATGGAGTGCTGGCAATATATAAGGGGCAGCTAACTGGGAATCGGCAGACCTGAGATCTAGCATTCACTGTAATACTAACTTCCTGTATGATTTGGGTAAGTGAAAAAAATCTCTGGACCTTAATTATTTTATATATACATATCTATTTATATTTTCTATGCTCATATCTGTATCTATTCACAAGATTACAAGGATACAGTAATAGGTTGAAAATTGTGTATCCGCAAAAGATATGTTGAAGTCATATCTTGTAGCTCAGAATGTGACCTTATTTAGAAATAAGGTCATTGCAAATGTTATTAGTTAAATTAAGAGTTGGTCATACTTTAGTAGGTTGGACCCTTAATCCAGTATGATTGATGTTCTTATAAGGAGAGGGAGATTTGGAGGCACTTGTAGAAAAGACAGCCCTGTGAAGACAGGGGCAAAGATTTGAGTTATGCAGCTACAGGCCAAAGTCAAAGATTGGCAATTCAACTAATTACACCTGCCAAGACCCTATTTTCAAATAATGAATATTCACATGTGCCAGGACTGGGACTTGAATATATCTTTTTAGGAGACACCTAAATGATTGTCTATCCTCACTATTTTGGATCTTACCATCCTAATTAATCCCAGATAATACCGTTTCTATTTCCATCACTATAAACTAGTGCCATGACAAAAATCACCAATGATTATGTAATTGCCAAATCCTGTAGATAAATTTTAATAGTCACTTGACCTCTAAGAGGACATTTGAATCAGTTGGCCACATTTTTCCTTCTTAAATCTTCCTCATCCTTTAGTTTTAACCCACATTTCTAATTTTCTTGTACTTCTCTAAATTTAAAAAATTCCTTTAGTTATTTTCTTCCTCTGCCTGCTATTTGACACAGATTTCCTGAGACTCCTATTTACCATTTCTGGTTCATTCATCCATTCCTATATCATCACTTCCTGAGTGCAAGTTAGTGATTCACAAATTCACATCTTCAGTCAACTCAATTTGAGCTCCAGATTACAATATAAAAATTCCTCTCAGATATCTCTGCGTAACACATCCAAAACTAATCTTGTCATTTGTATCACCTAACCTATTTTGCCTACTCTATTTTTTTATCTGGTAAATTGCAATCATCTGAATCAGATACCTGGAAGTATAATTAGGTACTTTTGCTACTATCATTCCTCACAAATATCTAGTCTGTAATTCTTACTCCTTTTTATCTCTGCGGAAGTGGCATTGGTTCATGAAACAGTATGGTACGTCCATTGCCAGGTTTGCATGTTCTCAGTGTGCTCTCCTTTTCACCATCAAAGATTCCTTAATAAGAAACTTAAATTGTAAATTTGCCCAATTGCTTGAATTGTCTTTTAATGCTTAATGTAAAAAATTCAAACTCCTTAGCCATAGACCCATGATTTGTCTTCTGCCTATAGCCTCGCCTGATTTTGATCTGCTAGACCCTAGATGATATTTCATTTATACTCAGATGCTGCAGCTCTCCAGTCATGCCAGGAGGTTATCACATCACTCTGTCTTTATTCTTGTTCTCTATTAATAAAGCCCTTTTCCCCATCTGTCTTGATGAACATCCTTCATCGGCCTTCAAATCTAACTTCTAGCTTTATATATTCTATGATCTTTCTCTCATTGCCCCCATTCTCCACTCCACTAAATTGTGCTCTGTCTCCTTTGATATAATCTATCATATCATCTATGACATATTCTAGATTTGTTTATGCATCTGTTCTCCATCTACAATGCAAACACCTTGAGGGCAGGGGCTATCTTTATTGATTTTTTTTTCTCACATTATCTTCCTATAATGAGTGCTTAATGAAGGCTTTTTGAAGGCATAGTATATATAGTTTCCAAATATTTCACTTTTAAAAGGAACACGGTGGGTTTAGAATTGTGATTTCTCTCTATACAAAAGTATTTCTGAGTTATTCCCCCAAAAGACCAATCTTGAAGAACAGTAGGACAAAAGTCAACTAAACATGAAATCTCTTCACAGACTAAAGGTAATGAAGTACTGTACATTGAAATTATACCATGATCTACAATTCAATATGTGTTATAATTAAATCACTTTTGCTTTAAAAATTCTACATTAATCAAAAGGTCTTTTCTCAACTCTCAGTAGATAACTCAGATGAAGAGTATTTCTTTAATTCTACAGTGGCTGGTGAGTTCTGTTGTCTGAAAGAAAAGGAGTTAGCCAACTTTTCCACTTTATTATCCTGGAAGACAGAGGGAGGTGGATACTGTAAGCAGTAAGTCCTGCTTGAACAGGGCATGTCAAGAAAGGGCTCCCCACAGCAAGGAAACTGCTTCCAGCTCATTCTGAATGCTCAGTGCTGTATTATGTTGTTTCTGGATGGCTTTCCTCTTTCTCTTCTCACTCCTCGGGCCCCTCCTCTAGGGTTCAGTAACACAGTGGAGATGCTTTTTGACAGACAAGAGATAATCTTACACTTGACTTCCAATATCAAGGCATTTTAACTGGCACACTTTATATTGAATAATTCATGGCTATTCAAGCTTTACTTCACTCCACAAAGAAAGTGCTTTCTCTTAGCAGCCACAGTAGATATGAGCAGCTAATTCATTATTTAAAGAGATTAAGTATTAGCAACTGGTACTAGCTCTTCAGAGCCTTCTTTATTCCCTTTGCTCATGTTATCCACAGCCTCTTAGCTGCCTAGAACAGTTTTAGATTGATTTTACCATATTTAAGTCTTTTTAAAAACAGATCTACCCCAAAACCTCACTATTTTCAGACTGCTTTGTCCTATTTTAAAATCGTAAAGCAATGTCTGTTAGAACTCTGTGAATCTCTGCAGGCTCAGGGGAATACATACAATTGCAACACTTTTTGCTTTCAGTTAAGAAATGTGGCAGGTAGGAGGAATGCAAGAAATCCGAGTTTGTTCAAATTTACAGACCACTTGCTGCAAGAGGCCAAGGAAGACTTGGGTGTTTTAAACAGGTGGTGAAAGGGGATGAATCCTCAACTTTCAAGTATTGTTACTGTGAAAGAAAAAGTCCCCATGGAGAACTGTCCTCTTTATATTTTCAGAAAAAAGAGTGGAGGAAGGGTTTTGAAATCTCTATTTCTCTTTTGTAGACAGATCCTTGGGCTGGATCTCATTCAGTACAAATTTTCAATCTTTCATTTCCAGTTAAGAAGAGAGAGAAAAAATTGTCAAAAGGTTATGAGGTTTCCCTTTCCACAGACCTTGCCAAAGAGTAATAGAACAACGTAATCAGGTCTGAATGGTGAAACCGTGAAAGCAAAAAATTATTAACAGTGACTGATGCTTTATTTTTCCATTTAAATAATTAAAGATATGGATTGTAAATTAACTCCCTGTAAATATAGAGTGCTTTTGATTTGGGGGTATCTTTTATATTCTGCATAGGGAATATATTATGTGTATACTTCATACATTCAAAAATTTCTTGAATGAGAAACTCGGAAAAGCATATAGTAGATGATCAATAAAAAAGTATTTCTTGAATGACTCAACTGCAAATAAGCTCAGATCTGGCCCATATTATTAAAACCTTTGCTTTGTAAGGCAGAAAATGAGTTTGTATCAATGATCAAATGTTCTTATATGATGTAAAAGGCAAGGTCCTGTGTGCTGACAAGTAGCAATATGAAATAAGACATTATCCATATCCCATACTACTTAGTAGCCACATTATTCTTATAGTCATCAGAAATAGGAAATTCACGGAGCACTAGGGGACCACCAACAGGTTGCTTCTAAATCTGAAATTCTGTAAGTTCTTTCTTGCCTAACATGCAACAGGGAGTCCAAATTGAATATTTTATTGTGTAGGAGAGTATATAATGGTTACTCTTCTGTAGTTTGGGTTTTGAAATTAAAATGAGCTATATCTAGGGGCCTCCCTAGTGGCACAGGGGTTAAGTCTCAGCGATATCATGCTATAGCCCCTGCGGCCTGAGTTTGATCCCCCACCAGGGAACTGACCCACATGGCGCAGCAGACCTCTCCTGTTTTGCCTGCAGCTCCCCTCAGCAGTGTATTTCAGTGGATCCTATTCTGCTCCCCACTCTGTCTCTGGTGAATCATCTCACCCCCCGCACTGCTGACCTAGACCTCAGTTCTTGTATGCATAAGTAAATAAAATAAAGCTTTAAAAATAAAATAAAATGACTTATGTCTAAAACTTTTACCATATAATAGCTGTGCAAAATTGGCAAATGTTTTTCCCTCATATGTAAAATGAGGATTTTAATGGTATCTACCTCATAAATGTGAGAATGAATAAGATAATACCTGAAGATGGCATAACATAATGGCGAGCACATAAGAAAATATTCAGAAACTTTTCAAAAAGTGTTTTAGGAAAACTAATCTGGCACTGACATAGATAATTAATTTGCAGTTGAGACTGTAGAAGTTTAGATATTGCCACATTGTGCAAAATTGGGAGCTTCATGAAATGCTTCTATGTTTTGTGCTAATTTAAATAGACATTCCAGATTAGTCATGCCAAAAAGGAGGGGAAACATTTTCAGACTACTCTTAGACATAATTATCTATAGCTATCAAAAGAGATATGCTCAATTTGATCTAGTATCTACTGCTTCTATTGGTGGGGCTTTTCTATATTTCTATTAATAGCTTTTAAAAAGAAAAAAATGTAGCTTTACTCATTTTCCAAAGTTTTGTAAACATTTTTAAGTTTCTTTTTTTAAGTTGCATACAATGTATGGTTATTTTAGGCATTAAATTACCATAGAGGTGGTATTTGAAAATTTTGTTTCTTAAATGGGAAAAGGATTAGAGAATGAGGGTCCATCTTTTATCATTCCCCAGTTTTAAAAATTCATTTAGAAATCTGAATTGTAATACAGTCTGATTGGTTACAGAATCTAGTCCCCAGCAATCAGAATTTAAATGGCGAATCACAAGTTTTAAGATTTACCTATCATGTCAGTCATCAAAAAGAATTAACATTTTTCCTTTTCTGGATTTCTTCCAGACTTTTTAAGGCAATGTTGCCTTTTTTATTTTTTTAACACATAAACATATATATGCATACATATTAAAAACCACAAAACTTTCAAATGTAGGCAGCCAACACCACTTCCTCTGCATTGATAAAATCTCAATAAAGAGGAGACAAATGAGGAAGACTAAAATATCATATATTTATAAAAAATTTATAAATCATTCTGAAACTTTATAAAAGTAAGCTATCTTTTTCCTTTGTAAGCATGCTTACTTTAATATGGATTAAAAGTGCTGACAGCCAGTCTGGAGGAACAAATTGTGTTTGGCACTTCTTATTTGCAATTAGTGGAGGAAAACTATGACTTGATGATAGGGCCACCTCACAGATGCTGAGTTGCGTTCCCCCCACAATTACTGAATATTGACAGTGTGCCCTTTTTGTGTCATATGCTGGTGACAATGTAAGTTAGAACCAATGCTAGAAACTTAGGGAGCTAATGTTCCCATGAAGATGTTCTTTTTTGGGGGTAAATACCAGTTATTTTGTATTACTTTCAGATGTGTAGCAAACATTCTTGCTAATAATAGTAAAAGATCTAAAGTTTGGGAACGACATTCATTTTTTAATCTATGAGCATTTAATGGTATGTCTATGATGATATCCCTTGCACTTATAGGTATTCTGATATATGTATATTAGAGAAAGGTGAGAAAAATTACAAGCAGGCCAGGAACTGCACAGATACAGCAACTCTAGTGTGCAGACTACTGCTCTAAGGCTGACAGGTGTTTTGTAAAACTTGTGAATTTTGATATTACAGTTATCTTCATTGTCTTTAATTTTATCCACAAATACATTATTTTTTTATATTTCAGTAACTTTAGTTTATAACACTATATAAATTTCAGATACACAGCTTCACACCTTCACTTCTACATTTTCCACTGCATACCTGCCACCAAAGGTCAAGTTTCCATCTACTACCATCCATTTAACCCCTTTTATTCTCCCCCTACTCTCCTTCCCTTCTGGTAACCATCATTCTGTTGTCAGAATATAAGGGTATATTTTTGTTTTGTTTTCTTTGATCCTTTACCTTCACATATGAGTGAAATTATTCAATATTTGTATTTTTCTACTCTGACTTATTTCACTAACTGTAATTCCCTCAGAGTCCATCTATGCTGTTGCAAGGTAAGATTTCATTTATTTTTACACTTAAGTACGCCTTTAGTACTACATAGTTACTTTGCTCGTTAATATTATTTGTTGGATAGAATTCTAGAAAGCTCAAAATTTATATTTAAGAAATTCAGTTTAATATTAAAGAAAATATTACTAATATTTATTTTTCTTTATGAAAACCACTTTTGAGATCTTTATATGCATTAACTGTTATGCTTTAAAATATTTTTTGAATGCTATGCTAATGTAAATATGAGATTACTACTAATTTGGTTTATTTTCTGTTTTCTCTTTTTTTCTTTTATATTTTTCTTAACCATCCAAATTTGTTACAGTACATATAGCTCTTGTAAACTCCATCTGACATCTGGAATACTATGGGAAAAAAAGCTAGGACATAGTGACCTAGAGGATTTCAATTGTAACTTTTCTCTAAATGTGTGATTGTCCTACAAATACTGTTGCAACAATGCCAGAGATTCATTCAACTTCCAGTACTTAGCTGTACATCTTGCCTTCTATACTGTCAACCTATCCATTTTTAAACCTCAAATTTCCTGATTTCTGTCATATTTCTTTTTGGGTTAAGATTGTCCGCTAAAATACTAACATTCGGGTTGAGAAACTCTTTCCAATTATTGACCATCTGTTTAAAGGCAGTGTGAATGAGGACCCTTTGCAAATCCTCTCTGGAATCAAAGAGGCATTTTTTAACACTTAAAATTTGATTTATTAATCTTATTTTGATTGACTACCTTATTATCTTAGTTCTACATTTTAAGAAAATGGATAAACATAATCAAGGTGACTCAAAATTAGCAAGATATTCCAAAAATTCTACAAAAAACAGATGTGTTTAGGTGTGTTTTGAAATAATTTGAACCTAACAGAACTGAGGAAATGGAATGTATCTAGTACTAAAAAGATTATTCTCTTTCTCTCTCTCTTTATATATATAACTAGTTAAGTTTGGTACCAAGATTGTAAGTTTGAAGAGTGTAAAGGTAGATATGATAAAAGTAGTAATTATGTTACCAAAAGAGAAATGAGATAAATAAATGAATCACTTATCACTTACATTCTTGAGATTTTTAAATATATTAGACTAATTCCCTTCCTAAAGGTGAAAAATGAGTAAATTCAAATAATGATTGTAGGATCTAGCCTCTTTAGATTGACTCATCTTTATAATTATTGATAGTCTAGCTTTGGCTGACTAATATTTAGATGTGAGTTTGAAGAGTATCTATTTCTTTCCCTTTAACAACTTATGAGTATTTGTCACCTCAAAACTGTAAACAATTGTTAGGATAAATGGAAACCATTTTCATTCATTGTTATTTTTGTTCACATGGGTGTCATTTTTAATTAGAATTCAACCATGGATTCTAGACTACTTGGGTCGAAACAGGGCAGAATATGATATACTCCAAAGATTATGCTATTGCCTATTAATTCAAATTAATATAGGTAAGTTTTGGGTGTTTTATCTCTTATAAGCATTATTTAATATGATGAAAATATCTAAGAAAGCTGGATTAGAGTATGTCATAATTTAGAGGCTTGTTTTCCTTAATCAGCTAATTTTTACTTTTGCATTACAATATAAGGTTATTTCCACTTTAAAAATTCTTTTTTTTTTGTCTAATTTCAGCCATTATTATGTTCTAGCTTTTTTTTTTTTATTATTAAGATAACTGTTCACAACACTATGTATGTTTTTGGAGTACAGGGTCACCCCTTTTCAAATGAATTTACCATATCATGTCCAATTTCAAAATTCCAATAACCCTCTACCATAATCCATTTCAGTCCATTAACCCTTTCCTCTCACCCCCAACCCCTATAATAACCTCAATTCTGGAGTTAGAATCCAAGGATTTATTTCAGTTGGTTTTGTCTGTTCCTTTGTTTTTCTTTATATTCCACATATTAATGAAATGATCTTGTATTTGCCTTTCCCCTTATTGATTTTGCTTAGCATGATCCCTTCCAGTTCCATCCATGTTGTTGCAAATAGCATGATTTCATATTTTTTTTAATACCTGGATAGATTTCCATTTTTTATCTATATATCCAGTCATCCATTATTGGCCACTTACATTGTTTCCATTTTAGTTATTGTAAATAGTGTTACAATGAACATAGGCGTGCATATATCTTTTTCAACTAATGTTTTTTTATATTCTTCAGATAGGTACTTAGAAGTGCAAGGGCTGGATCATGTGGTAGGTCTATTTGTAACATTTTGGGAAACCTCCATACTGTTTTCATAGATGTTGGAGCAGTCACATTCCCACCAATAGTGAATGAGTGTTCCCTTTTCTTTATACTTCAGCAATACTGTTGTCTCTGATCATTTTGATACATCTCATTATGGTTTTGATTTGCATATCCCTCATAAGAAATGATTACAATTTTTCATATAACTGTTGACCATTTTTACATGTCTTCTTTAGAGAATAGTCTATTCAAAACCTTTTGCCCAATTTTTGATTAGGATACTTTAAAAAAGTTAAATGAACTATGATTCATCCCCTTGTGAGTAGAAATAAAAGGTGACTAGAATACATGTATGTGAAATATAGTTATATTATGTTTTGAAAAACATGGGGAGGATTTCTGTTTTTGATTATCTATCTTGTCTGTCTATCAGTCTATCACCTCTCATTGGCCTATAAAATTTTATTTGCATATGATTACCAGATAAAAAGCAATAACAGACCAAAATTAAAGTCTTGTTATGCACAATCTATGTTACAAATAATTTTATATATGAGAAATCCAAAGTGACATCTAATGTGAGTTTGAGATAAAACATGTAAGGGAGATTTTTTTCAGACTTTAGGTAGTCATATTACTAGAATTCTGGAACTCAGATTATAAGAGAGGAAACATTGTGCCTTTCAGAAAACTTAAAATAGGGAATATGACAAATGAAAGCAGATGTAAGGTAGAAAACCGAATATTTACCTGTTAATTATCAAAGTAACATTGAATTATGCAATTATATGTTTTTTATATATATATAAATATGTGATATATATATATATGTTTCAGGTGTGAATCATTGAGAGTCAATATGTTTATATACTGCCTCAAATTCAATGATAGGATTTTAATACCTGAATTAATCCTTTTTGTTTATTCCAGTTCTTGAGAATAAATAAGTCTTGAAATTTGCCTAGTTGCAAAAACCTATCTGTATCTTTTGTCATCTACCATCCATCTCTATGTACCAAAGACATTTAAATGTATAAATACACATTAATTGGCATTGTCAGTACATAAATACATAGAGTATTTCATATAAATAAATAAATGGCTTTTCCACATAACTTAATCATAACCCTAGGAGAATTACATTAAAAAAGTCAACTATTTGAAAAAGCATATCTTCAAAGTAGCAAATGCTTCTATAGCTTCCTAAGAAGAAGAAAGAGTAACTCCTTCTTCCTAAGAGTAATTATTTTCTGCTGATTCAGAGTTAGAAAATGTTTGGGTTCCTAATCCACTGAAGCTCACAAAAGTTTCATGAGTTTGCCTCCTCCCTCAGCAGTTTATTGGTCTATCTTTTGGGACACTAGTAGGCCTGCTTTTATGCTTTATTCTATTTCAACCACCCTCTCCATTGCTGTTTGTGAACCTTTCAAATGACTCTTCTATTGATGTCCTCTCAGTTCCCTATAATAATTCATATATTCTATACTACCTTGGGCTGAAAGTTTTATTTTAATAGAATTATCTTTAAATATTCTGTGTTCCATGGGAACTGTTAGGGAACTAGGACATGACCATCATACAGGGAATTGTATAGAAAGAATTGTTGGAGTAATATTATTCTTTCAATTTCTACCTTGTTTATATCCCCTGGGAGGAACAATAATATTATTGGCTAAAGCACAGGCATTTTATTGGGTCCTGTTTACAAATGGGAGTGTTACTATATCTCTAATTCCATGACCCATTCATTTTCATCTACCATCTCTAGCATTTTTGACTTTCTTTTGCTAAACAGATCTAATAGGGCTTACTTCCTAGAGACAGACCAGGCTTAGATATGCTAACTCATGTGTGCTTTCTCTTTCTGCTTCAGCCCTTTTGCATCTATGACTGGGTCAACTATATTTAGTCTATTTCGAGGACTACCTGACTTTTTTGGAGAGGAGAGCAGGAATCCTCATTTAGATCTCATATCTAAGCTTCACTTTTAATGAGAGAATATGTGTAAGGAGTAGACTAGGTTAGTGAAGAGAGAATATAGGTGCCCTTTCCAAACTAATAAGATATTCATTTTCCATTCACTTACTGCTCCTTTTTTTTGCATGATTCGCTATCCAGTAAAAAAAGAGGTGAAAGGTGCAGATACCTCCCTCATCCCTGATCAATTAAGTATACATTTTGTTTGTAGATTTTATGACAGTTATCTTGGTTACTTGGAGACTTCTGGGATTCTGTTTTTGTTCTTGATAGAAGAAGCTTCTTTGTATCTAAGTACTGGATATCTGAAGTGTTAGGAGAAATAATGATTTAAAATCTAGTGACTGGAGCTTTATGAAATTTGAGCCTGTGAAGGGACCGAGTGTTAAGCAGAATTAACTTTGTTACAAACCTAAGATTTTGAGTTAGAGAATCAGTTTCAGACTTTCCAGGAAAGCTTAAACCAAATAAATTTCAGGCAAATCACTATTAGTTCTTACATCTATAAAAAGGAAAAATACCTGAGGTCAAAGCTAAAACCTAATTCAGATCACTTGTGTTAAATTCCATTTAAGAGGTTCATAATTTTTTCATTAAGGGAAAAGGCTATTTTTTCCCATTTTATTCTACAAAATACTGTCTTTGTTATAGGGATTTTGGTCTTTGGTCTAATTTGTATAGCTAGTGCCAAATTGAATTGCATTTTTTGAGCCAAACTTGTCATTAACTGAATATGACCATTGTTACTGGAAAAGGCAAAGAATGTTTTGCTCAAGCCCTTGAGGTGTTGAAGACATAATGTCTTCAGGCCAAACAAAAATCAAATTGTTTTTGTGTGTACTGATATGGCTGGACACCTATTAAAACTAAACACAAATATAAACAAACACATGTAAGTGAAATCTGAGCCCTTCCATGATGAAATTGGCAAATAGATTATACTTTGCTTTGTTACTGCTGCTGAGAAGACACTGCTTTAGGACTCCAGCAAGTAGGACAGGATTTAAACTGCTAAAACTATACAGATCTTCCACTTAGTCTAGCACGCAGTTTTGAGAAGCACAAAGTTCTGTTTTGAATTACTGAACTATTACTTTTGAATTTTGTGTAGTCAGGGATCCCAGGGTTTCCATTTAGCATTTACTAAACCACTTACAGGATTTCCTCCTGGACCCAGCAGAACTCAGCTCTGGCAGGGACCTGATAAAGTTCTAGCCCTGGATGACAGTAAGAAATAAAATCTCTTTGAAATTCTGTCTTTCAGGGTGGATAGACAAATAAATCCCGTAAAAAAAAAAAGTATGTCTATTGTATCACTCTCTTTCAAAGTTCATTTTTCCCCACTGTAATGCATTTTGAGGACCTAGTACTAGCTACTCAAAATATACCCTGTATTAAAAATACAAGACATTTTAAAAAAAGTAGTAGTTAGCAGTGAAAATGTTAAATTAATTTAAACTTAATTGTGACCACATAAATAACTAAAGAACGCTTCAGTAATTGGACTGATTTATTTCTATTAGACAGTGCTCAAGGTGTAAGAAGGCTATGTTTAGTTATTTCTATAAAATGACTTTTGCTTCAGATTATTACCCTATAGGCCCAATTCAAATATCTAGTTGTAGAACTCAGGATGCTAAGATGTCTCTCTTGAGACTTCACAGAATACACTTATTCATAATGTAATATTTAGAGCTAATGTCATATATAAGAGGTTTCAGTTACACGTTTAGTTCATTTTTATTAAACGTAAGAATTTACAGAGATCTATATTTGTTAAGAATTTTGAAATTCACCTACTGAAAATTTCTTTCTATTTTAAATAAGATATTTTAATCATTTGGGAAAATTGTTTGCCTCTTTCTTAAAATTCTCCTGAGAAGTATACTTTGTTTGAGTAGTCTCCAGCCAACACAAGAAGTTCTACTAGTAGTTTCCACACATGAAATGGCTTTTGTCATACTATTCCTTAACTTGTCAGCAGAGATTGGGTGTATGTTTGGGAGAATCTAGGGGTGTGTTTAGGAGGAATGATCTCTACTTTGCTTTCAGTCCTTTTTTTTTTTTTTGTAGTACCTTTAGTACCTTCTCCAGTCCAACTGATAAATCTTTAGAAATGAGAAGTTTTCTTTTCCTTAAAAAATAGAAAAATTGGGAGCACCCCTGCTTTATGTTACCACTGGGCAATTTCACTTTCTTACAACTTTTAAACTCTCTTTATGAGATCCGTTTTAAATTATTTGTTCTCCAACTGAGCCCCTTCTGGTCCATAGAAGAAACAGGAAAAAGCTAATCAAGATTACTGATAGCACAGTTCTCCACACACTTGACGACTTTTGACTCTGCTGTGACAGAAGCAAT
Source organism: Scalopus aquaticus (assembly GCA_004024925.1). Classification (NCBI taxonomy): domain Eukaryota; kingdom Metazoa; phylum Chordata; class Mammalia; order Eulipotyphla; family Talpidae; genus Scalopus; species Scalopus aquaticus. The sequence goes on along the minus strand of PVIJ01000393.1, from coordinate 185,941 downwards.
GTGTGAATTCTCAGGGGCTGCTCTGGAGTCAGCAGGTAATAAGACAGCTGGCTGTATCTCTAAAAGACTCCTCTAGTCTGATGCTCACACTTACTGGCTTAAGAGCACAAAAATGAGCAGCAAAGGATGTTTACAGAAAAGGACTTTTGCCTTCCGAATCTTCACATCATTTTCAATTGGACACCCAAATCTCAAATTTCTAAAAATATGACTCACTTGCTTCCTTGATACATAGGGTCACTTCTAAGTAGTCTCGATTTACTTAGCGTGAAAGGCAGTGCCACATAATAAGCTACATGAGACATGCTAAGAAGGTCCTTACATTAATGTAGTGTCCTCAGAGCAGACATTTGTTGGGAAGGAGCAGAATTAGTGAAAAGAGCTTTAGAAGCAGATACCTTTGGACTTCTGCTTTTCCACTTAATATCTTATGGGGAAGCAGAAGGAAATGATTGGAGATAAAAACTGAGGTTCTTAGAACTGGGTAAAGGGGGGCAGCGACATGCATCAGACAGGAAAGCATTGGGTATATGTGTGTGCATATTGGGAAAGTTGGATAGCAAGCAGTCATACAAAAGGCTCGGTAAGATAGCACCAAAGACAAAAACTGAATCCTTTCATAATGATAACATAAAAAAAGGAAGTGTGGGGCAAAGGATAGCTCCCCACCTGCTGCAACTCAAGTGCAGAAGAGCAGTCATCAGATTAATTTGTCATATTTGTTCTCTTTATGTATACTGTTACTGTTTTAGCCAGTGGGAATACAAAGACAAATAAGTCATGGTCTTAATACTTTAAGTTTATATACTTTTTTGTACCTTTCAGGATATGCTTTTGTATAAATCATCTCATTCTAAATCCTCAGTAAGTTCTGAAGAAGAAATAGTTTGTCTTGCTAGGTAAGAATCTGCTGGGAATGTTCTAAGGGGTCATATCCTATATCCTGGTCTGGTACCTTTCCATGTGACTTTGGGAAGAGTGTATAATGATATATTCTAGAGAAATCATAACTACCACAGGTGAAGATAAGTAGATACTCGAAGGTATAACTCTTATAACCTTATGAGTACTGCAGAAGTAAATGCTTCCCTCCATTTTCTGAAATTCCTGTGCCCTGAAAAAAGAATCATGCTTCCTTGAAGACGTGTTAGAATATCTGTAAGCCCATTTTTAGAATCACATTAGTTGTATGTGTCCCCAGCTGAGAATTGTCTTGAGAAATCTTCTGAACAATTATATGAGACCCACTCTCCTTCCAGGTAGAATTTTTTTTTAAATTTATTTATTTATTTATTTTTATTGTTATTTATGTCTTTTACATTTTGTATTCCCCTTGGGTAGCCCACCACCAATTTACCCGTGATCCATCTCCATGGTCCCTTGTGTTTTTTTCTATTCCATTTTGTGCCCTTATCCTGCCCCCCCCCTCCACCGCTGAGTGTCTCTCTCCTATTTGGTTTCCCTATAGGCCTGTTATAAGTGAAACCATTCGATATTTTTCTTTTTCTTTCTGGCTTATTTCACTGAGTATGATTCCCTCTAATTCCATCCATGTCGCTGCAAATTGCATGTGTTTATCTTCTTTGAATGCTGAATAGTATTCCATTGTGTATACATACCACATCTTCTTGATCCAATCGTCTATTTTTGGACATCCAGGTTGCTTCCATACCTTTGCTATTGTGAACAGTGCCGCAATGAACATACGGGTGCCCGTATCCTTTTGGATTAGTGTTTTTGTGTCCTTTGGGTAGATTCCCAAAAATGGTATTGCTGGGTCGTATGGGAGCTCCATGTTGAGCAGTTTGAGGAATCGCCATACAGCTTTCCATAGTGGTTGGACCAGTTCACATTCCCACTAGCAGTGTAGAAGAGTTCCATTTTCTCCACATCCTTTCCAGCATTTGTTGTTGCCTGTATTTTTAATGTGTGCCATCCTCTCAGGTGTGAGGTGGTATCTCATAGTGGTTTTGATTTGCATTTCCTTCATTATAAGTGATGTTGAGCATTTTTTCATATATCTGTTGGCCATTTGCTTTTCTTCTTTGGAGAAGTGCCTTTTGAGCTTGTCTGCCCATTTTTTTTTTTGTTCCAGGTAGATCTTTTAAAGCATTTCCGCATTTCTGTGGAAATGCTTTGAACTCCTGTAATATAGGAGTTAAAGGGTGAACACAAATTTGCATTCCAGAAACCAGCTATGTAGGCAGACACTTAGAAGGCATTTTTCCAAATGAAGGGGAAATGGAGAAACAAATTTTTTAAAAATGTCATCAGAGATATTATCCATTATCATTAAATATAGATACACAATATAGAATGCAGTTAATGTTATTTTTGATTCCTGGCAGAACTTGAGACGGTGGTTTGTCTGACTGCTATAGGACATCAGCGAGTGCGACTGGGCCTCATTAGAGAGGTGAAAGGAAGAACAAAAACTGCCAACACAACAAATGGAGCCCTTTGCTGCAGACAGTTAATGCACTTTGTCATATTACAGTGGGAACTGTAGATCTCCGTGGTCATGACAAAGATAGAAGGAAACAGGGCTCCCAGCTAGGATGTTTAAGGCCCTAAGTGGTTGTGAGTTTTATGAGAATTCAGTCAGGAGTGATCTTTGGAAGACAGCCATTGAAATTAAATTTCACTTTAGTCTTAACAGGTTTAAACAAAAAAGGTTGGTGAAACCTTTATTCCAAATGCATTATGGAAAGTTTCAGAGCAAATCAAATTTGTCAGCTCTATTTATATAATTTAATTTAGGAACTAAGAAAAACATATTACATACAACTAAATATATAAATCCTCTCTGTGTACCCCACCAATGGATTCTCAATGTTCTTAGGAAAAAGCCTCACTCTTTGTTATAACCTCTTTATTAGATTTTGACCATCCCAATCTTTCAACTCCTTAACATAGCATGCTCCTTCTTGCTTCAGAAGACCGTTGCTCACAATATCTCTTTTCAATCTATAAACATCACCAGTTTTCAATTTTTAAATTAAATGTTACCTCTACCAGGAAGATTTTCTTGACTAAATCAGATCCCACTTCACCTCTTCTGCTCCTTCTGTTACTGTTATTTCAGTCCCACATTTTTCCTCCTGTACTTTTTACAACAATCCTTATTTTTATTAATTTTGGGGCCTGTCTTCCATAGCAGAATATAGGACCCATGAAAGATTATGTGTTTGCTTTTCTCTCTACTGTATTTTTGGTGTCTAATATAGTAAGAAATAAAAAAATCACTTGAAAGTTGCAATGTTCTAACTCTAGGAAACAGCAAAAAACAACAACAACAAAACACCCAGCACATTCCAGAAATATGTCAGTATTGCCCAGGAAAGGAAAATGTAAAGAAAAACAGAACTAATAATAAAAATATCATGCAAGCAAGACAACTCTAATTATTTAATTACAGAACTTAGAATAATGCTCTAACTTATTATTCTGAGTAGTTATCAAGACAGTAGCAATTATTTAACCACAGTGTCCAGAATCACTTTATATTATTCTAATGATGTTGTAATTCATAAGATGCTATTCAATATATAAAATTAAAAAATTAATAAGTTATTTCTCATAAAATTTTGATGGTTGAATAACATAATTCAAATTTAAAACAAGAGAAAAAAGACATTGGAAGATTTCATTGCATAAAAATTCTCGATTCTTCCTTCTGCTAATAGAGACATTAATTTTCTAAAGCAAAGTCCTTAAGAAAGGTAAAATAACAATTACATGTAGTATAAAGAAAAAATACTTTTGAAGAGAATTGAAATAACCAAAATAAAAAGTTTGCCTGTAATACATTAACCCATTTTTTATATTAATTGTAAATCTTACAAAACCTAAAAAAAAAAAACCTGACAAAAAGGGTACAAAGCTTTGTTTTTTTCCTGCTCCTTCATTTGATTTATCTGTTTTCCACATGTTCCATTTTCAGTCTTTTGAGGAACCTCCGCACTGCTTTCCATAGGGGTTAAATCAGTCTACATTCCCACCAACAGTGTAGGGTTCCTTTTTGTCTATACCCTCGTAAATTAAGCATCCAGATAAGTGTGGGTTTATTTCTGAGCACTCAAGTCATTTCATTGATCTGTGTGTCTATTTTTATTCCAATACCATACTCTTTTTTTTACTAAAACTCTGTAGTATAATTTGAAGTCTAGGACTGTGATACCTGCCTTCTTCTTTATTGTCAGAATTGTTTAGGCTATTTGAATTCCATGTAAATTGCAGTAATGTTTGCTATATTTCTTTGAAAAATGACATTGAAATCTTGATGGGAATTGTATGGAATCTGAATATTGCTTTGGGTAAGATGGCCATTTTCACAGTATTCATTGTTCTAATCTATATGAGCAAGGAATATCCATTTCTTGTACCTTCTATTTCTTTTAATGCTGTTTTATAGTTTTCATTGTACAAGTTTATCACCTCCTATGTTAGGGTTATTCATAAGTACTTATTTCTTTTTTTTGTAATTATAAATGGGATTATTTCTTAATTTTTCTTTCTTAGTTTATGTTTGATATGTAGAACACAACAGATATTTGTATTTTGATTTTATAGCCTATCACTTCATTGTACTAATTTATGATTTCTAGTAGTTTCTTTTGTAGAACTTTTATGATTTTCTAGGTATATGATCAAGTTGCCTGGAAATAGTAACATTTATAGTTCTAGGTTTTTTTATAATTTAAATTCCTCTTGCATAATTGTTTTAGCTGGGACTTCCAATACTATGTTCAGTAGTAGTGGTGAAAGTGGACATTCATTCTTGTCTCACATGTGTTCTTGGAAAACAAGATTTCAGATTAATACTATTGGATATGATGTTAGCTGTTGTTTTGACTATATGGCCTTTGTTATATTGAGGTATGTTCCTTCTATTCCCTTTTTATTGAGAATTTTTATCATAAAAGATACTGAATCTTGTCAAATGACTTCTCTCTATGAGATTATATAATATGATCATGTGATTTTTTTTTTTACTTTTGTTTATGTAGTGAATACATAGATTGATTTGCGGATGTTGAAATATCCTTTCCTCCCTGAAATAAATCCCACTTGTCATGATTAATGATCCTTTATTATTTAATTCAATTTGCTAAAATTTTGTTGAGGAAATTTGCATGTTTTTTGGAGGGAATGTCCTGTCTGCTTTTGGTGTCATGGTAATTTTGGACTTATGTAATGTGTTTGGAAGTATTCCTCAATTTTGGAAAAGTTTGAGAAGGATCAGTGTTAGTTCATCTTTGAAATGTTGGTACAACTTGTTATTTAGTGAAACAATCTGGTCCTGGGCTTTTGTTTTCTGGGAGACTTTTGATTACTGTTAGCATTTCCGTGTGTGTAAGTAGTCTGTTCAGATTTTCTAATTCTTCATGATTCAGTCTCAGAAGGTTGTATATTTCTAAAAATTTGTACATTTCTTGTAGGTTATACAATTATTGGGGGCATAAAGATGTTCATACTAGCCTGTTAAGAATTTTTGGATATCTGTTATAACTTCCTTTTTTATTTCTGATTTTCCCTTTTTTTTTTTTTTAAATGAGTATAGTTAGAGGTTTGCCTATTTTTTCAGTGAACCAGCTTTAGGCGTCATTGACCTTTGGAAGTGTCTATTGTATTTCCATTTTGTTTATTTCTGTTTTAATTTGTATTACTTCCTTCATATGATTTTTGGTTTGCTTGGTCTTCTTTTTATAGTTCTTTAATGTCTCAGGTTAGATGATTTCTTTGAGTACATTATTATTTTTTTTTTATGTCGACCTGTACTGCTATATACTTATCTCTTAGTACTGCTTTTGCTACTTCACATAGGTTCTGGTATCATGTGTCTTCATTTTCACGTGCTTCAGGTATATCTTAATTTCTCTGTTGATTTCCTCATTAACTCAGTAGTCATTTGTTAGTATGTTGTTCAGTTTCCATATTGTAGAGGTTTTTCCCATTTATGTTTTGTCCTGCCTTTCAATCTTGCATATGCCAGAAGGTCAAAAGATGCTATAATATTTCAGCAGATACGAAAGTTAGGAAAATGACTTGCAGAATTGAAATTAAAAATTCTGTTGAAATTTCTTCATATTTTCTTTTGTTTTAATTTTAATGTGTCCTTTAATTGTATGTATGAGATTCCCAAAAATCTTTTCAAAGATATACTTGTATTATATTGTGGTTGAGAGAATAGAGGCTCCCAATGATGTCCTTTTTCTAATTCTTGCAACATGTGAAAAATGCAACATTATGTACAAAGGGGAATTAACATTGAAGACGTAATTAAGGTTTCCCATTCAACCAATCATATATTAAAGAAATTATCTCGGGTTATTTGGGTGGGCTCAATGTAATTTTAAGCATCCTTAAAAGTAGAAGAGGTATGCAAAAGAGGAAAACAGAATGATGTAATGTGAGAAAGACTCAACCTGCATTGCTAGTTTTGAAGTTTGAGGATGGAGCAAAGGGCTATGACCCATGGAATGCATCTTGTTTTTAGCTCAGTGAGACCCATATCAGATATATGACCTATATAGATATATCAATTTGTGTTGTTTCAACTCACTAACTGTAGAAATTTGTTACAGCAGTAATAGCAGTGAATACACAGACATTGTGTGTGTGTGTGTGTGTGTGTGTGTGTGTGTGTGTGTGTGTGTGTGTAATTTAGTTAGGGTCTGGAATACTAAAACATTCCTTGATTTAAAAATTTCCTCATCATTCAAATCTCCAGTATTTTTTGCCAAAACACTAATTGATGTATTTACTACAATTAGATGTTTTTCTCAGCTGACCTTAATAGTATAAAACATATGTTTACTTATTAATGTAAATTTACATTTTTCAAGCACATTTTAATTTTTTTAATTTTATGTGCTCATCAAAATTCATTACCTTTATTACTTCAGTTGCTATTTGTGAGATTGGCTTGAAGTTCCAGTTTAATTCCTAGTATCTTTAACTGGGTAAAATTAAAAACCAGTATCTTAAAAATGTAGAAGTCATACTTTTCTTCTCCAATAAATCAGCTCAAGTTACTTTTTAAATTAATATTTCTGCTAAAATATATGTGATATTTAGACCTCTTCAGGGTCTGAATTTCTTTAAAACTCTGTTAGTGCATGTGCACTATGGTGGCATACTGTTGGTGACTCAGTGCTGTGTGCACTATGGTGCAATACTTGATGAGGGTATCCAAATATTACCTAAATTAGACATTAATTAGTTAATTTTAAAAATACTCTGTTAGTGGATTTATTAATCTAATAAGCTTTTATTGAGTGCTATAATATTCCGAGCTTTTGTAAAATGTTAATGTTGATACAGAAACAAGCAATCATTTTCTCCTCTTAAAGAGGTTACAGTTTTATGTAAGAGACAAATGTATGATGGTAAAATGATGGCAGTCTAGACTTGGTCAACTTGTACAAGGAGTGCTAGGTAGATATTACTCTCTTTCCTCTGAACTGATGTGAAATTTTAACTGATCTCCCAGCTTTTCCACTGGTCTCACTACAGCTTATCCTTGAGACAGAAACCAGGGTAATTTGTTTAAGTTAGGTCATGACATTCTTCTGATCAGATTTCTGCAGTGACTTCTTAACTTACTCATAGTAACCACTGCAGTCTCAAGGTCTCCATAAAGCAAGCCCCTGTATGTTTGCCCACCTCTCTATCACTGCACTGCCCCCTTATCACACAGTTCCAGGCACATGGGTATCCTTTCTAGTTCCTAATAGACACTAAATATTTCCTGCCTCAAGCATTCTGTTTGCAGTTCTGTCTGGAGCATTCTTCCTCTGGACAGGCACCCGTTTTTTCCCCTCACTTGCTTGATGTTGCTGGTTAAATGGTATCGTGTTATTAAGGCTCTCCCTGACCATTGTGTGTAACAACAAAATTTTAACTGGCCAGGATATCCTAGTGACCCCTAGCTTGCTTGCTTTCTCTGCCATTCTGTTTTATTTTTTACTTATGTGTCTTGCTATTTCTGGTGGCATATTAGTGCTTTATTTATACTTTCTCTCCCTTCATTAGTAGGTAAAGTCAAAGAGGGATTTTAGTAAATGTGATCACTGCTGTATTTCCATGTGTAGAAAATTTAGCACATACTAGGTACTCAAATATTTGTTAAGCTAATGATTGTTTGATGGGAATCCGATTCAAAGTCAGGATGTTAAAAAGCTTTTCCCCATGAAAGTTACCTATGAATTTGGTTTTGAAAGATGACTAAGAATGACTTGTAAGGGAGGGGAGGATATTTAAAGCAAAGAAAAAGGAAGGCAACAAGACAAGAGGCCATGAGACTTCCACTGCCACAAGTATCATTATCTTCCAAAGTGATTAGACTTCAATGGGTTAAAATTAATTGAAGGCCATTGAGCCTCACCTCCGAAAGAATCTGTGAATTGCCTTATGTGAATGTCCTATCTTCCCAACTCAGGAAAGCCAATTCTTTCCATTCCCAATGGAAAGATGAAATTGAGGATGGGGAGACATGCCTATTCAAGGCAGTGAAGGAATAATAGTATTTTATGGGGTGAATGAGAACACTAAACATGCTCATGTATGCTCCTAGTGTCATGGTTTTGGTATGTAAAGACCTTAGGGGGAAGGGTATGTAACTTAGGAAATGCTTTCCTATTATTTGCACAACTTATATGCTCTTCTAACTCTGCTTCTTTTTCTATTTTTAAATTTCAAAGGAAACTTTGGTGACAGCCCTGCTTTAGATAGACTTTTTAAAAATAAATTTTATAGACATTCAAATCTAGGTAATGGTAGAAATGTCAGCAACCACATAGAGGATGAAGGAGGGAAAATCTTTGAAAAGCAGTCATTCTGGCCTGGAAGTGATATGTGGCGTTAGGTGATTTATAGAATACAAAAAAATGCACAGTGATATAGTCATTGCCTTAAAAATACTTATTTAGTCAGAGCAGTAAAATAAATAACATCTTTCCCATTATCAATGACAGCATTTATTAAGGGCATGCCATATTCCAGCACAATGATAAGTAATTTCATAGCGTAATTATTTAGTAATCATAATAACCTAATAGGCTATTACTATTATGAGGAGGAAAGTGATACTTGGAGAGACTAAGTAACCAGCCCAAATTGACAGAACTAGAAAGGAGTAGAACCCCTACTTGAACCCAGATTTGCTGACTCCCAAATACATACAGATGTCACTTTTACTTGAAAACATAAAATTACATGTTAGAAGAAATATATAAATAAATAGCTTCATGTGGGAATACAGTTGTTCCTCTCTATTGCTGGATTCCATGTCCTCTGTTTCAACCAACTGTGAATGGAAAATATGTACTATGCAGAAGCCTGGACTGAATGTGTACAGACTTTTTTCCCCCTCATCATTATTCCCTAAATAATATGGTATAGCAACTATTTGCATAACCTTTACCTTTATTGGGTATTGTAAGTAATCTCAATATATATGCAGAACTTATTATAAATACAAGTCATTTTATAGAATTATCCATGCATTTTGTTATCCTTGAGAGTACCTGGAACCCATCCCTCACAGATACTAATAATATAATATAAATATAATAAATATAATAATATAATAATATAAACAATATATAATAATATATATAATAATACAAACAATATAATAATATTAAAATCAATTAAGTTAGTCTTTGCTCTAGTGAACTTGGCTAGAATCAAATACTGAATGCAAAAATTACCAACATTCCTCTGTATTTAATTGTATTTTAGGGAGTGGGTGCAAAGTTTTAATGGTTCATCAGACATTCATTTTTCCTGAGAAGTCAGAAAATCTAAACTTTTTCCCCAAAGTATATTTACTTTTCTTTGTTATTTTTATACTGTTAAGTTCTATTTGTTATTAAGGACTTTGATGTCTATAGTACTGTTGGTTGACATCTGTCTTTATAAGTAAGCCACTTTGTAAAAATTTGGCATTTAGAGAGGTACATTAACTTTTTCAGGCCCCCATTTAGTGCTCTGCTGGAGTAATTCATTGGTCTGTTGTATATCCCTGAGTACTTTACTGGCAAAATGAAGAATGTTCATCTGTTAAAGCTCCAGAGAATATGCTGGCTTCTGTAGAAGCATAATGATTTATTTAAACATACACACACACACTCTCTCTCTCTCTCTCTCTCTCTCTCTCTCTCTCTCTCTCTCTCTCTCTCTCTCTCTCACACACACACACACACACACACACACACACACACACACGCGCGCACACAGACACACACTTCTGGAGATTCTGCTGAAGTTTTTGCAACTAATCCACAATGCCTCTGTAAAAGTTTCTATGTTTCCAAAATTCCTAAAATTTAGTAAAATCTCATTAACATGGTATTTTAAAACCAGCTCCAATTTGAAGAATAATTTCCACATCACCTAAGTTACACTGTCTGTACAAACACGGAAGTTGGAAATTTGGTTCTTTTTTTTTATTTTTTTTTATTTTATACATACAAGCTGGGGTACAGGCCAGAGGTGTGGGGCGGCGAGAGGGTTCACCAGAGACAGAGCGGGTAGCAGAATAGGCAGATCAGAAATACACTGCTGAGGGGAGCAGCGGGTGAGGCAGGAGAGGTCTGCCACACCATGTGGGATTCTCCCCGGCCGGGTGTCGAACTCGCGTCGCCGCTGCCGACAGCTCCACAGCGCAGCGCTTAACCGCTGCGCCACCAGGGAGGCCCGGAAATTTGGTTCTTGAACAATGCCCCTCTAAAAACAGTTAACATCAAGCACCTGTTTTTAAAATCCTGAAAATAGTGTCAGCTCACAATTTGTAAAGCACCTAGCAAAAAGCAGAGAAGAAGAGGATTAAAGTACTGCTTACATATTTTCTTTTTGACTTTTTTTCTAATCCTTTGTCAAATAGTAATTTGTGTCAGTAACAAGTGGCTTGTCTGAAAGAACACTCTCCATGTGCTTGCTGGGCTCACTTAAATAATGTTGACTTTCTGTTTCTTTAAAGGTATTTTTCCTTGGTCTATTATTTTAATCATTAGAACTTTATGTAGACTGTCCTTTTTTTTCCTAAGATAGAAATAGCAGAAATATTTTTATATTTATAGAAACAAACTGCAGTTTTATGTCATAAAACTTAAATTTTATGTATTAAAAAAAAAAAACTTCTCATACCGCTTTCTCTTGATGATCCCTGAATAAGCTGAAGAACTCAGACTCAAAGTACTTCAGATTTTGCATCTCATCCCTGTTTTCTATTTCCATCTAAGGAGTGGCCAAAGTTGACTTTTTTAAATAATCATTTTTTATTATTTTTCACTTTTGTGAAGCCATTGCTGAAACCAAGTTCATACACTTACTGTCCAATACCTGGAAATATTATAATGATGTTCCTGTTCACAACCTCCACTTCAGTTTCTTTTGCACACCCCAATCCAGGACACTGATTAATTTAACCTCTTGTCGAAAACCAATGGTGTTTCTCATTTTAAAAATCATATTTAAGTTTTTGGACTCAAGTGTCTTTTGAAACCTACCTTTTTAAAATTATTCTTATTTCTTTAACTATGATATATATGCTCTAGGAAAACCACGCAATAATGTTCTTGTCATATGATCTGAATTTTCCTTTCTTGTTATCTTAGTTTGTGATATCTTGAAAATGGTTATCGGTGCTTGCATACAGATCAGCTATGTAACTTACCCCATTAAGTTTATATATGGATCTGGGCTAAAAGCCTTAGAGCTTTTGCTGTTAATCACTATATTATTGATCTATGTTTATTTAATACTCAATGAATAAATCATACCATATTTTCCTAATATATCTCAGTACTATAGCATCCTGGGAATAAATATTTGGGGTGAAATACATTTTGAAAAAAAAAACTGTAATATGCCTTTGAGATAGTATGTAGAGAGAATTAGAATATTGAGTCTGGTCCCAGATCATTAGAATTTAAATCCTGATTGCTATTTGGTAGCGCTATATCCTTAAGCATGTTATTGAACCTCTCTTTTAACTATCCCCTCTTTTATAAACCATTTCTGTCTCATATGTTTGTAACAAGGATTAAATGAGTTGCTATATGTAAAGCAGTCAGAGTAATAACTAGAACTGCAAAGTAATAAAAAAGCTATTAAAAAGGGTGTGCAGCAAATATTTTAGAATATCAAAATTTAGAAATCTAAAGTGCAGAGTTCTCTTTTACTTTGTATCCACATTTCTTTACTGGATACATTTCCTTTAATGAATCCTAATGTTTGGATGTCATCAAATGGAAAGACTCTCACTAAAACCAAAAGAAGAAAGAACATGTGACTTCGAGTAGACTGACCACAGCTAATATTGCTTCTGCTGATCTTAACAGTCTCTGCACAATGCTCCCATGGTCTTAGAATATGCTGAAAATCAGAAGGACAGAGAAACTTTGAAAATAATTATAATTGCTAGTGAAAATAGTAAAGATCATTGTTAATACTGCCTGCCAGTCACTGTTCTAAGTATTAATCATTTTATCTCATTTAAACCTTATAAGAAACTAATGAGGTAGATGTCATTAGATGTCATTATAATACTTGTTTTTTTTTTTTTATGAGAAAACTGAGGTATGGAGGGAACCAGTAACTTACTTATGATCATGCAGTCAGAAAGTAGTGGAACCAAACTTGTACTGAGAATTCAAAATCAGTCCATCTGATTCCAGACCACTCCCTTATCCACCATCTTAACTACTGAGTGCACTGCACCTTTATAGATAATATGTTTACCTCTTCCACTAGTTTGCTTGGACTGCCTAAAATACCACAGACTAGGTGATTAGAACTTCAGAAATCCGTTCTTTACACAGTTCTGGAGGCTAGAAGCCCAAGAACAAGGTGCCTGCAGATTTGGTTTCTCCTGCAGCATCTCTCTTTGATTTGCAAATGGCCACCTTATCACTATCACCTTATCACATGGTGGACCTTTCTCTGCTCATGCAACTCTGGTATGTTCTATGCATTTAAATTTTCTCTTCTGATAAGGACACTAGACCTTGGATAGGGCCCACCCTAAGGATCTAATTTTAACTTAATCACCTCTTTTAAGGCCCTATCCTCAAATACAGTCACATTCTGAGACATTGGAAGTTATGAATCAAATGCATGAATTTTGATGAAGGACACATTTTAACCCATAACACCTCTGTAATTTGTGCCTCCACAATTCCATTACTGGAATGTGTTGCAACATTTTTTTTTATTTTGTAAAAGAAAATCCCTCCCTCCCTCCCTTCTTCCCTTCCTTCTTTCCTTCCTTCCTTCCCTACATATTTATTTTAATTGAGGTAATGTTTGGGTTAAAAAAACATTCCAGGCAAAAATTTCAATCTTTATTCATAGTCCTCTCAATTAACGTACACCTAAAATTTTTTTTCAACACTAACACTCATCTCTTGTCCTTTTCTATCTTATAATATCCCAATTTTTGGGACTCTTTCACTCTTATCCCATTATATCCTGCCCTCATCTATGTCCACCTATCTTGACTATTTTACTCACTCTTCTCTCAAAGAGTAGAGGCTCATAGGAGAGAAGTTCTTTCTAGATCTCTTGGTTTCCTTTTGAGAATTTGCATATATGAACTTAGTCTTATTTTCCCATGTAGTTCTTCACATGATGTAAAGAACAATGTGGACCTTCGTACTGATCATAGCCTGTATCCTGCTACATTTACTTTTATTGAACACTTATTCTGAATCAGGCACCACGCAAAAATCTTTTACGTCTCTCCTAGTCTTTTGACTGTCACCTTAGCTTTACAGGTTAGTTAAATTTATTATTTTTATTAAGATGATGAAAGTGGAATGTGAAAAAAATCATATTATTTGCTAAGTTTCACAGAGATAGTAAACTCTGAGATTTGTATTTCAGAACTTGGGTTATAAACCCTGGTGATGTAAGGTAGTCTGATAAATTTCCACCATTGTATATGATATTGATGAGCAGTTTCTCTTTATTCATACTGGTGAAGAATTTGTAGAAGCTCACACTAAAGGGGGTTTTACAATTATTTAGTGTAACACTTCGAATCTCATGAATGCTACATGTTAAAGAATATGAGATCGCCAAAACAAAATTTTAAAATATCTCTATTGTTAAGAAATTCATACCATCTTCAAGCCCCTGGATGCATGCAGGTAATAAACATAAATGGAACCTTGATAGAATCTGAGAAAAATTATCCCATGTTCCAAGTGTAAGTAGGAAAGCCAAATATTGCACGATTCTGGCTCTGGGAAAAGTACATACTGTTATATTCCGGCACATCAGAATTTTCCAGGGATGTGCCTGGTGTCTTGGAGTAAAGCCAATGTGAATTTTCTGCCATCTAAGTCTTGCTTCTTTGTAGGTCTCTTTGCCATGTTCATTATGTAAATCATAGCTTCCTGTTCCTGAATTGTGAGCTTTTTTTCCTTTCTCTATACAAATGGAAACACCCTTACTATTTTCCAGAATCTTGCAGAGCTCATCATCATTTGATCTTGACACGGTACAATATTAAAAATTCTAATAATAAACATTTTGGTCAGATTTATACCTTGACCCCAAATTAGCTCAAATCCCATTATCTCTCATATTATTTGTAATTACTGAATCATTTTCTGAAGACACAGGTTTATTTTCATTGTTTTTAGTGAAAGACCATCCCTCAAACTAGCAAGTTAAGAATCCAGCTATACCACAAAGTGTGAAATAAGGCAGAGCTGGGAATATGACCATAGCAGCAAGCTTGGAGAGTTTTCAGAGAAGCCTGAGAAGTGACTGGGTAGGTCTCCAAATCCTGACTAGAAATTCTAGTATAGATTAATGGGGATCTAACTGAAATAGATGTATTTACTTTGAAAAACTGGCATTAGGATTTTTGTTAAGGGTCCCAAGATGACCTGCAGACTTGAGGACTGAATGACTAGATCACAGAAAACTTCTTATATTTAGTTATGGTCTATTCCTGTTATAGGATATAGATTAATATCAGCAAAGTGAAAAAAGCTTAAGGAAAAAAAGTTCTATTAAAATATATTAAAAAGTCCTAGTAAAACCACCGGCAAGCTGCCAGATGTTCCCATCCAGTGTAGTCAGTTGCATACAGATTTGCTAAATTTTCCTGAAATGATATATAACAGAATATGGGAAGTGGTGTCAACCAACCAAAACCCGGGGTTTGGTCAGCAGGATTTTCATTAAGTGCATATCATCTATGCATCCACATGACTCACCTCAGTAACTCAGACTCCAGATTCCTTCTCTTTTTGCTTCCCAACTCAAACTGATTGATACAGAATGGCCTAAAACCTTAGGCATGCAAGATGTTCTTATCAGGCATAATATTCCCAAGGCTCAGAGATCACTTGCCAAGAACCAGGCCCAAACCCTGTCTTGAAGATAGGTCTTTCTTTGGAATATACAGGGTCTGATAAGTCCAGGACTGATGAGTTAACCCTTTCCTGAGCAAGTTTAGAGCTACAGAATGGTAGATGAATAGTTTATACTGGTCAACAAATTTTTACAAAGGTCATGTTACTGAAATAAAATTAGTCATTTCCTATCAATTTGTATGTGATCAACACGAATATGACAGTGAATCCTAATTTTGGCTCTAGATTTTTTTTGTTATCTGCAATAAATGGACGTTTACATCACGAAATGCATGCCAATAGTAATAGACCTATGGTTAATAACTGTAAAAAATCAAGTCATAGACTACTTCTTCGATGTCTTTGCTTGTCTCTTGTACAGCTGTTCAGGAGCATCTCTGGGGAGTGTCCAGCAGTAGTCAGCCAGCACTGTAGTGGACCATTTTCCCTGGTATCTTTGTTCCATTGATGCGATATCTTGATGAAAACGTTCACTATGTTCATCTCTAACCATACCACAGTTTTCAGGGAAGAAATCCAGATGGGAATGAAGGAAGTGAATCTTTAGACATATTGCAGCCAAGTTTCTGATAGGGCATCAGCATGTCTTCTACTAGTTCCTTGTAGTTTTCTGCCCTAACATCCCAAGAAAGTTTGCAGACACTAGGCAAAAAGCATGCCATTTTCGTTTTGCATCACCCTGCAGCAAATTGTTGAACCGTCATCTTTGAAGAGCTGTCGAATCTGAGGACCCACAAAAACTCCCTCTTTAATCTTTGCCTCACTGAGTTGAGGAAATTTTTCATGCAGATATTGGAAAGCTGGCGAGATCTGGTCCATGACTTTCACGAAATTCTTCCTCAAACCCAGTTTGATGTGAAGGGGAGATAGCAAGATTTTGTGTGCCTTGACCAGAGCTGGGTGCTGGATAATCTTCTCTCCAGCTGCTATATTTTGTCTGCGAGTCCATTCCTTCCACAAGTAGTGCAATTCACTTGCTTGGCGGTTCCACTCACATAAGAAACACATGTATTTGTATATCCCTGCTGCAGTCCCATTAAAAGGGCAACTAGCTTCAAATCACCACAGACGTGCCAGCTGTACTTGTTATACTCAATGGAATTCAGTAGCTGCTTTAAGTTATATGTCTCTTTCATGTGGACAGCATGCTCTACTGGAATAGATGGAAGACGGTTTCCATTGTGCAAAAGCACAGCCTTAAGACTCAGTTTTGAGTAGTCTAGAAATAGTCTCCATTCTTGTGGGTCATGAGTGATTTCTAAGGCATTCAGGAGGCCCTCAATATTGGAACAGAATACCAGAGTACTCTCCTTTCTGAAGAAAGGCTCAACTGCTGGTGGTGCTTTCGATAGAAAGTAATTGTGACATCTTCTTCTAGAAGATTCCATTGTTGGAGTCTTGATCCTAGCAATTCTATCTAGTTCTTGGATAAGTCCAAATCATGAACCAGGTCATTGAGTTCTTCCTGTGTTAGTCTGTGTGGGGTTGATGATGCCCCACAGTGAAAAACTGGATCACTGCATGCTGATGGAACAGGAGAAGAACAGGTCAGCTCACCCTTGTCCTCATCAGATGTCTCAAGAGAATATTCTGCTGGAGGTTCTGGAATAGGAAATCCCTCACTATGTGGAACTGGTCTCGATGTAGATGGAATGTTTGGGTAGACCGTTCTTGACATCTTTTGCTTCGTTATTCCACCAGAAAGAGGGGGAACCAAGCAGAAGGAACAGTCTCTTATGTGGTTGCTTGGCTCTCTCCACACCATGGAGACTGCAAATGGCATTGATGGTCTTTGCCATTTAACCACTGTGAAAGCTGTGTTGTACATGTAGCACAGCATATGTGCAGGACCCAAGGCTTGTCTTGGTCACCAACTTTGCATTCAAAGTAAAGATGATAAGCCTTTTTCACTTGAGAAGTGATACTTTTCTTTTGGTTGGAAAATGTCACTTCCCCACAAAGAGAGCAGAAATTGTCCACGCTATTCACTTTTGAGGCATTACTGTTCTGTAATGTGCCTAAATGAATAAAATAATAACAGTTCTATGGAAGTGTAGCTTAAACTGTCTTGTACAAAGTCTGAAATATTTTCAATGCTCAACCTTTCCAACAGGGCTTTCTATAGTGCACTGCTGACGTCAGCTTACTTCAGCAGCCGCCTGGCAGTAATATTGCATTGCATCAGAAAATGATGCAGTCAACTCTGGATCATGTGTGCATGATGGTATTATGCAATGTGATGCAATATTACATTATTCTAGGATGATTTAGGATGTTGTTGCAGTCCTACTGGATAAGTTTACATGGTAAAGCATAAAATGAATTATATGAAATATCTTCAAAATGAGAGCTAATAAAATATTTTCAGGGTTATATTCATGTTCAGCTCACCAAGATACTACAGATTAGGGCCTTTTTAAGTCAGTAACAGTCTCAATGTTGACCAGTGTTATTTCACTGCAATATTTTATTCAATTTCTTTTCTTTATGTTGCAAGGTTCCTGTCAATGTGAGTTCTACCTTTGAGAAACTATTGTCTTTGAACTTTTTTCAGTGGACAATTTAGTAAAAATTAAGTTTTCTAGAAGAAAATCCATGGAAGTCAATATCCTTCAACAACGGATGATGTTATGACTAAATACTTTTGTCTTTTCCCCGAATAGGAATTTTTATTTCTTTAGCGAATCAGAAGAATAAGATATAGAACACCAATAATTTTTAGGAGGAAGAACTCATTTGTAACTCTACCCCCCTGAGTTGCAGACAGGTCTGTTCACCCAGGTATTAATATCTAAATGCATAATGGAATAGAAGGTTTAAATTCCAAAATGTATTTTGATCACTCATTGATAAGTACCATTGAAACTAAAGAGTTCAACTCTTTTTTTCAAGTTGTTGATATAATGCATTGTTAAAATTTTAGATAAATGACAAAAATATCATCTAATTTAGTATTATGGAGAAAGGTGAAGGACTATTTGGCCATTTTATTTATTTGTTTGCTTTCTTCATTTTAAAACTCTAATAATCCCCTTCAATTTTGGAACAAATACAGACCTCGTGGTGGCAGAGGAACAGTGTTTAGTATTAGAATTGACTTATTATGGGAAATGTATATTATAGTAAGGACCATTATATTTTGCCAGTATCTCATGCTGGCAATAATTATCTGTAGCATAAAAATAATGCCCATGCATAGTTCTTAATTTTATGCATATTTTAGAGATTCTGTTCTCCTACAAAAATGGCTTGATTACTTAAATCTTAATAATGATGGACCTAACACACTCCATTATAAATTCAGAAAACTATATATACATATATATATATTTATAGAGATATATATGTATGCCAAATTGTTTGTTTATTTCAAAAACAGAGCTTTAGTAGACCCAAAGGGATACAATGGTTCTCACTAAATTATAGCAAAAGTAAATGTGCTAGGAATTTTGACAATGAGAAATGCAGTAGATTTAAGGATATTACTAGATTCTACTTCATTATAGGATATAATGATGCGTAAGGGATTTCCACAATGCTCACATTTCTCCAATAAAACTTTTGTAAGACCAAGACTTGAGTCCAAGATGTCCTAAGGTCAGAACTTGAGATTCAAGAGTAAAACTGTTAAATGTTAGTTTCAGGTGAAGAAATGAATATAAGCATTAGAAGTGCCTTTAAGAACATTTTCAAAAGGCATTTTAGTAACTGCCCTCATAGTTTTGTTAGTATTCTTCTTTTAGCAGTTGTTTTTCTTATCAAACTTGACAATTCTGGATAGATGAATGACAACTTGATAGTCAACTTGACATTGCTAGATAAATCAATTCATTTTTGGAATGAATTCAATGTCCAGTGGCACAAGGGGCTACAGATTGAATATATCAGAAATTTGTTCTTATTTCCAGTAAGTGTTTCTATTTGTTTCATTATCAACAATTATGAGAGCTAGAATTATTGAAAATGTTATGATAATTACTTGAGACTCTTTCCTAAATGTGGGTATTTTTAAATCCAGAAACCATGAAATCTCTATGCCTTTGGAATGATTTTCACCAGAAGATTTCAAATTTTTCTTTTAAGGAATACAGAATTTCAAAAGTATAAATGAATCATGGACTATAACCCTTTTGTGATCACCAAAATGTGTTTATTTATTTATTTACATTTAATTTACTTTTTATTGAGCTACCAATGGTTTGCAATGCTGTATGTAATTTAAGGGTATAGGTTCACACCTCTTTGAATATATGGTACCAAACCATGCCAACCACCAGAGCACCCATAATCCTCCACTACAGTCAGTTGGGACTCCTCCCTCCTTTGTCTTCTCCCCCTCTCTTGTCCTCTACTAGCCTCAATTCTCTATTCATATTTCTAGGGTTTATTTTGTTTGAATTTTGTCTTTTCCTTTGTTTTATTTCTTTGTGTTTCACATGTGAGTGAAATCATCCAGTATTTGTTTTTCTCCTGACTTATTTCACTTAACATAATCTTTTCAAGTTCCATCCATGCTGTTGCAAATAGCTGAATAAAATTCTTTTGGGTATATACCCCATATGTTTATCAATTCATTTGTCTTTGAGTATGTAGCTTGTGTCCATAACATGGCTATTATAAATAGTGCTGCATTGGGCACTGTTCACAATAGCAAAGGTATGGAAGCAACCCAGATGCCCAAAAATAGATGATTGGATCAAGAAGATGTGGTACATATACACAATGGAATACTATTCAGCATTCAAAGAAGATAAACACATGCAATTTGCAGTGACATGGATGACATTAGAGGGGATCATACTCAGTGAAATAAGCCAGAAAGAAAGAGAAAAATATCGAATGGTTTCACTTATAACAGGACTATAAGGAAACCAAATAGGAGAGAGAAACTCAGCGGGTGGGGGCGGGGAGGGGAGGGGAATTCATTTTTGATACAGGGGGAAGGAAGCAGGGAAGTTTTGTAAAATTATAAACAAAACGTGAAAATTATAAGTGGATTATAAAGATGTCTGTGGTGTGTTTCAAAGTTTTGTCAGTTTGGACTTAACTGTTTGGATTAATAGGGAGTTCTCTAAAGCACAGTGGATTTATTTTTTTCCAGATGAAAAAGAAAACTTTTTTTTATTCTTATTTTTAAATTATGTATATATATAAAGCATTATAGTTTGCTTTATATAATTTTAATACATAAAATTACATATGTGTGTGTCTGTTTATATAACAACTGCCTCAGTCAAGAAAATATAGAAAAAGTGTGACTTTGGAGTATATCACAAAAGGCCATGTGACTTCTATCTGTTTCTTTCTCCTGGGATACTTGACGAAGGAAGCCAGAGTTGTCCTGTGGGAAGTATGGCTGCCTTAAAGCTACCATAGAGACAGAATCTCTATTTGTTCTAACCCCCAGCTCTTCAAGTCTCATTTATGTGAATGAGAGACACTCCAGATAATGCCAAGAGTTTGAATCACACTAGCAAATAAGAAAAGGTAAGACTACAGATTCATGAGGAAAATAAATATTAGTATAAATAAATATTAGAAAATATTAGTATTTAAATCAAGTTTTCTAAATTAATTTTTATTGAGACATTTGACAGTATTAATTATATTATATAATTCACATTCCATAAATGTTAGCATATTAGCCACCATTTGGTGGTTTTTAGAACAGTCATAAGTTTGTGTAGCCATTACTGTACATTATTTTTATTACCAGAAAAAGAAATCCTTAATCATTAGATATCACGCCTAATTAATCTCTTTTTCCTATCCTCTAACAATTGCTGACCTACTTTCTGTCTCTATGGATGTGTCTCTTTGGGACATTAATAGCAATGAAATCATATAATATGTAACCTTAAGTGGTAGACTTCTTTTGCTTAACATAGTGTTTGCAGGACTTATCTATTTTGGATCAGCAATTGATATTTCACTCATTTTTCTAGCTAAATATTACTCCATGTTATGAATATACCACATTTTGTGTATTCATTTATCAGTTGATAGATACTTGGATAATTTTCACTTTTTAGCCATTAGGTTTTGATTGTTGGATCATATGAGAATTGTATATTCAGTATTTTGAGGAACTACCAAACTAGTCTCCAAATGGTTCCCAATCAGCTATATATGAGAATTTCAGTGTATCTGCATTTTCCCCAACATTGTTATTGTACGTTTTTGTGATAATAGTCATCTGAACTTTAGAGTTGCTTCTTATATATAATTGCAACATGTGATTTGATAGACAAAACTGGGAATCAGAATATATAAGCTCAAGTATTATCTTTGTAAGTTGACCTTTGAAAAATCATTTGCCCTCTGGGCCTTACTTTTTCATTTATATGATCAAACTATTTCTTGCTTTACTCATTATGATTTAGTGCATTTTTTCTTCTATGTACCATTCAAGTCAATTTATCTAAGTGTTCATTGAAATTTAAGTAACTTTACAATGGGACTTATTAATATCTTCAAGCTAACCATGCATTATTTTTGATTTTTAAAAATAGTTAATAGATATAGATCCAATAATCAATGACTAGTTACATGTGTTTTTGATAGTAAAGAAGATTGATACCATGTTAAACCTGTAATATTTAAAACCAAGTTGAGTAAGAGTCTTTGTATGGAGTCTTTGGACTTATTGGTACTATCTGAATGACTTAAGCATTATTTGGTGATATACCATATGCTAGGTTGATTTATGGAAGGTAAACTCAATTCGCTTACATTGTCCCTTTAATTCCTGTCTCCCTTAAAAAGGAATTTTTTTTTTAAAGAAAGAACAATATGAAATCATTTTATGCTCAGTGGCAAATATATTGATAGGACTGGTTGGATGAAGGTAGATTTTCTTTGAACCTTTTAAATGATGTCAAGAATTTGAGGTTTTAGCACTGAAAAACATTTAGTGTTTTTATTGACCCATTTAAAACATATAGAAATATATAGAAATGTATATAGAAATATATATATAGAAATATGTAGAAATATATTAGAAAGAATATCCATTTCATTTGGTAAAGTCAACTCAGTTCAAGTCTTTAAGCAACATTGGCTAGAATAATTTCCTTTTGATTTTTCATGATTTGAGACTTAAATCACTAACTTGGAATTGATCCAATTCAGTTAATCTGCTTTAGACACTGACTTTGTCTAAACAATCTTCAATTGAAATGGATACATTCTGAAGAAAAAATGTCAGAAGGCATTATTTTTTTTTGTCTACATGATATTAAAATTTTACTTTTCCTATTTTTTGATGCATAAACTATGTATCATTTGTAACCTAAGTAACTAGGAAAGAACTCATGAAAAGAGGTAGAAATGTACAGGAAATATTCTTTATTTTAATTGACTTCTTGTTTGTGTACAAGGAAGATGACTTTTTTGTTATACTTTTCCATAGCACTTTAAATGGTACTCTACATCAAATCATTACTTTATAAATGTTGGGTAATCAATAAATATTTAACTTAAATATAAAAGATTTGCCTACACTACCTGGGTTACTATATAAAACATTTAGTTTTACATGTAGAGTCTTGTCAACCTAAGGCAGTAAGTATATATTAGTTATTAATTATTGTTCAGACAAGTAGATATATTGTTTTAATGGTCAAAAAGGCAAGGTGAACCTGTAAATGTGACATATGACAATAGAATAGTTGTCAAAGCTAAACGTCTGCTTTCTAGCAGCAAGTTTCTTTTAGGTATCAATTCAGTATCCTGGGGCAGATCAATTTGAATGAAATTTTAAATATAGACTCATACTTACTTTATATGTATTTAGAATGAATAATTAAACACAACAAAAGAACACAAGTAGATACCAGGGATCTTCCAATTAGCTCCCTGTGGCTCTTTAAGCAGAGTATATGTGGCTCTCTTCAATTTTGGATTAGCTGAGTTACCTATAGTCAGGGTGTTGGATTTATTTTATTTTATTTTACTTTGGTCTATGGTAGCTCAGGTAACATGGTGTGTTATATTGTACTTCAAAGTATAAAAGGAGACTTAAAAACTAACCATTGAGAATTTATCCTCTTTCAATTTTGGAGAGATCCAAAATAGAATACACCTGCAGGGGAATGTACTGAATTCCATTAAGCAATCACCTGCCAATATTTGAATTTTGAGAGATGATATTAAATGTCTTGTTAATTTGACTGTGCTTATAGTGCCAAGTTTTGAAGTTCTGTCAAAGTATGTTAAAGTAAATATGAAATAACTAAAACTAGCAACAGAGACACTCTGAAACATAAATGAAAAACAGCACACAAATCTATATAGCCTGTTTATGTTGCCCCAGAGATTTAGATAAAGAAAAACAAACATAATCTTTTCAGCTGTTTCTCACAAGGGAAAAAGAAATGAAAATTTGATTGTAATTGTTTTAATGAGCCGTGATTCAAAATGATGAAGTTGTATTGGTTTGGGTAAAAAATATTTTGTTAATGAGCTTTTATTTCCATCAAAACTAACAAGTTATATAACTCAAAAGGATGAAGTTTAGTGGCAAAACAGTTTTTAGTTTCTGAAAATTAAAGTTCCTAATATTTATCTGCTTTATTTTCAACAGATATACTTACTAATTTTGTTGTTCCTATAGAAAGAGATGTGTTCAAATAATACAAACAAATGCTGTAAAGTAGATATAGAAAATGCTTATATTACTTGTTTTCACAATGAACTTTAGCTATAAAGAATATTACCTTGCCTGACTTGGAGGAAATACTTTTTCCCCTCTAATTTATATTTTCTGTTCTAATTATAGGCACAAACAAAATTTAAAAAAAACCCACTTTTTTCCCCACATAAGACAGTGAAACCATCGTGTCAATTTAAAATAGAACATTCTAAACTGGTATTTGCTTTGGAATCTACTATCGCTTTCTCACTATCGCAGTATTTCCAAAATGAACTCTCTACCTAAAGGAAAGTTGTATATGTCATGGGCAGATGCCTACTCTTGATTGCAACCTTTTAACAACTTAAGATAATACAAAACAATGTAGGAATTAACATTCAATATTATTAAAAATAAAAATCAAATTCTACCAATTTAATTTATGTGCATATTGCAATTCTAAGTAATTGTCAAGAAACAGAAGAGAGAAATTGAATTGTGAAGGGTTAGTGAGAGAGATACTATTTAGGTGATCAGGAAGTTTGATAAGACTGTCATTGAAGGTCTTTGACCTGCTGAGAAGTTTCATACTAATGTTCAGTCTCCTCAGTAAAAAAAATAGCTTTGAATTTTGAACTTCTTTGCAGTCAGTTCAATTTAATCTCAACTTTACAGCTGGCTAATTGGCAATATTCTAGTTGGTATCTCTCTCTCTCTCTCTTACACAAACACACACACACATACATCTTTTTAAAATGTGACTTCACAGTATGAAATAGAACAATGTGAGAAACCGTGGTGTAGAAGAAAGCAAGTTAATTCATCAAACCTTCTTACCTTAACCCAGTTAAACTCTTTCCTTCTTTTGTATTTCAGTTTCACATCCTATTGGACTCTTTTGTGATTTTAAGTGTTTAAATATTAAAACCGTTTACTTATACATCTAACGTATTGCCAAGAAGCTGACAAATACGAGGAAATTTTATTTGTTAATTCCTATAAGTATATACATCATGCTACATTTGCAAAAAATTAGAAAATATACCTATGTGTTTTTTAAAGGACAGATAAGGAATAATGATAATAATAATCATAGCAGCTAGTGATTATTGCTTGCTTTATGCTATTGTTTGTTCTGAGAACTTTGTATGTATTATCTGATTTTATCTTCACAAGAATAATATGAATCAGGTACTGTGTTAATTCTCATTTCACTAGTATGGACACTGTGGCACTGGAGAATAAGTAGTTAGCCTAATATCAATTGCAAATGTCAAATGAGAATGTCTTAATAGAGGGAAAAACTAATTTGGGGGTTACAAGACAATTAAGTTAATATAATAGTTAATTTATTGAACTGAAAATGAGTCAACAAAGTGTTGTTTCCAGTACATGACATTTAACTGTTTACTACATAAATGAATCCATAGATTATTATATAGTGTGTGTTATACTTCTAAACTTTACATAGTAATAATCACTCAATATCCATTTAACAAATATTGAATCATTAGTATTGCCTACTAGGATGCTCTAAGCACTGTACATCAGATAGTCAATTTCCTGCCCTAACTGAGTTTATATTCTAGCATTATTATATCAGTCAGCATCACAATTCTCAAAATCATGTTTTTAGAATTGATCAAAATAAATAAGAATTAACTTTTTGTGTCTTCAGTTTGAACTTTTTATGTCTTTAGTTTGTATACCACTATATAAATAAGCCATAAGCAATTAATCTCATTATTAATAAATGTTGAGATATTTGTCAATGTTGATTTTTACAAAGGACACATTTGTGAATACATTTCCTCATATATATGTGTGAGCCTTACTGTCTGGTGTGTATATATATATATATATTTATGTTTTAGTCTGAGTAAGATATTGTGCTGCTAAAACAAGCAACCTCCAAATTTCAGTGACTAAACACAAAAGAAGTTTCTTTCTAGCACACAGAAAATCTCTTACAGATTCAGTGAGTCTACAGAGTAGCACTTCTCAGGGTGATTGGCTCAGTATCCCCCAGTCTGCCTGCATTTTATGTTTCCTACACATTAGCAATTCCAAGATCATCTTGGCAAGGCAAGTAGAAGTTTGAGGGTCTTATGTTCTCTGTTTAGCAACATATGACATTGGTCATTTTTGTCTCCCAATCATTGGCCAGAAGTACCCCCCCCCAAGAAAAGAGGACTGGGGAGTATAACAATCCTTCTATATGACCAGAAATGGGAAAGAATAGCTAATTTTCACAATCCAGCTGTGGAATTGCCCTGTCATAGGTTAAACACATTCTACATTTAAAAGATTTTGGAAAATTGCTCCCCAAAGTGATATTTTAAGTTTACAATCCTATCAGATGTGTGAGAGTATCCCTTTTTTCCCACAGATTCACCATGGTTTGATATTGTCACTTTATAATTTCTGGCCAATATGATATATGTAAATTATTATGAGGTGTTTTTTAACTGTGGTCCCATGGTTATTAGGGAGGTTGAATATGTACTAAAGATTTCTGAAGTAGAAAATCCATCTGTAGAGTTTTCCTTTAAGGAGGGAAGTAGTGAAAAGGGAATGGGGTATGGATATAGAGGATTTATAAGTGTATTCTTGAAAATATAATTTAAAAAATAATGCAAAAACATGGGTAATTATTAAATTCAAAATTGTTACATTAAAATTGTTAATAGAAGCCTTACCTTTTTTGTTCCTATAGTAACACAAATTTAACATTTAAATATTTTTTTTAACAATGACTCTCATCTCCATAGATAGTGTTATGTTTTACTGCAACCCTGGTAACAAGACATGCCCAGATTCCCAGTAAGTGCCCTTGAGCTTTGGTACCTCTGTCCAGTTTCAATTTGTTCAAGCTCTTGGGATTTGGCCATCAGAGGAAAGAACATATTTGCTTTAATTCCAGTGAAAGTGAAATTATACTTGAAGACCCCTTAAGTGTGAGATTCCATGAGAAGGTGTTTAGTGGATCTTTCATAGGTCATGGCTGCAGAAGGAACGTGTAGAGAGAAAGCAGGTTACTCTATTTGCCATCTTAAATGGCAAATAAAAATACATGTAAAAGGATTTGAAATTTGGATAGCTTATATAGGTAATTATTTTAAATGTCCTTTAGATTTACATGTGTATTTTTAGAAGGAAAATGTATCCTTTTCAATTTCAATATTACAGGTTAATTTAACTGTAATTTGGGCTACTTCCTAGGTTAATATATTATATTTAGTCTTCATCCTTTCATCACTGAATTTGAAACCCAAATGTACCTGCTTATTTTCCCCAGAGAATTTTTGCTTTAGTAATAGATTTTTGCATATGTGAAAAATATAGTCTGGATGATTTGGGGAGTCTTATTCTTATTTTTCAGAAAACAATATATTCCAGGTTGTGACAAAAAAAGTTTATTTTTGTTTTCCTTTGGCTTTCTTTTTAGTGTTTCAGTATGGGTTGTCCACATATGAACTGACGAGCAAATTTGGCCTCACATGTCAAGTTTGAAATAGTTAAATCCACTGTGTTTTGGGATTAAATTCTGTCTTTTTTTCTTATCTGTGTACATTCCCAAAATTTAATTCTTGGCTATTTCTTTCTTTTTTGTATGCTTTCCTTGGATCAATTGTGACTCATGGTTTTGACTTTCACTTCCATGTTGAGGGCCCTCCTCTTTACAGAACTTCTATTTATAATTTGGTTAAGTTCCAAAAGGTTGGTTTAAGTCTGTTTGCAAAGTGACACTTAAAATGAGTAACTGCTAACACCCTCTGATGGTACTAGGCAGAGTTGACTTTATCCCGCTCTTCTGGCTCATCGCTTTGTTGAGTCATGAGCAAAACTTTTGTTTCATTTACTCAAGTTTCAAAGCTGTGGTTCTCAGCCGCTTAAAAGATTTGCCACCTCGGTGGACTATCTTCTCACAAACATTTTAAAATTTGAGATCATTTGTATCCCAAAGAAACTGCACCTTCCCCTTAAAAAAGAATGACAGACACCATTGAAGCCACTAAAACTCAACATCTATGAAATCTCTATACTCTCCTATCATTTTCATCACACATGTTAATTTTCATCAAATATTGTTGCTTATTTTCTGAACTGTCTCTGAGGTCTGTGCATCTTGCTGTAATGGAGTACTCCCCTCAGTCTTCCAGAGCTCCCTCTACATATTGCTCCCACTCCCACTCACCCCCCTAGAAGGCCAGTCTTTGGTGCATTATCCTGTTTTGACCCATGGTTTATTACTACTTAAAATTGACTCCTCACTGTGACATTAAATTGCACAATAATCTGCTTTCTATCAGGACATTTCCTCCCAGATGCAGCCTGCACACTTCACGCTTTTATTCCTGCTGTGGGCCCTGGTTTGTCTTTTCCTCTTTCTTTATATAAATCTCACTGATATTTCAAATTCCGAGTTAAGTCTCACTGCCTTTTGAAATGCTGCCTTAACATCTTATGTTTACAATGATCACCCATTAAAAAAGTCATTTTATTATAAACATAATACGAACTTAAAAACTGAAAGACCAGGTATGATTTTAAAAGTTGGAAAAAATAAGGCACATTCTCAGCTAGTATTGTTTTGTGCATACTGATGTTCATCATTATTTGTCTGAAGGTTCAGTGTCAGATCTTGAACATGGAAACTATCCAACCCAGGTGGCCATAATCTCAAATGGCTATGACAAGATTCACATATTTTCTTTGTAATGACAAAGACTAAACAGAAATTTTCATTACTGTATATCTTTCTAGCATATAGTTTACCTCACAGTCCACTGTAATTACCTGTAATTTGAAATATTTGCTACTATTATTACAAATGATACTGAAATAACTATTTTAAGATACAAATTGTCCAATATCAGATCACATTTTTAGGTTAATCTCCTAGAAATGGAAATTATTGAATCAATGATATGAAAGTTTTGTAGTTAAAAATATTCATATGTCAAATTGCTTTCAAGGGCGGTTTTACTAATTTATACCCTCAAATCAAGATTATATTAAAGGGTCTGTATTTATTGTGACTAAATAGCAACTAAATAGTCTGTTGTTAATTAAGATTTCAAGTGGTAACACGTATATAAATTTCATAAATTTATTTAATCTCTTCAGACCCCAGGATCCTCTGTAAAATGGAGATAATAGTAATATCCAACACATAGTTTTATAATGAGGATTTAAGGTACATAATTTTTTTTATATACTGCCCAACACAAAATTCAGAATCAACAATGGTAGTTTATTAGGATTATAATTGCCCATGAATCACATAAATTATGTTTTATACAATTTATGTTCTTTTTTATGTAATTTCCCTAATTATGTTTACTGAGGTAATGTTGGTTTGTAGCACTCTATTTTTTTTTTTGGAGTGGGGGGTCATAGGTTCAAATTCCTACAAATATATATGTTTTCACCCCATTGCTGCCACCAAAGCCCCAATAATCCTCAACCATACTACATGGCTCCTTGCCTCCTCTACTCTCACCCTACCATTCTCCCTTTTTGGTAGTTTCAATTTGCAGTCAAATGTCGATGGTATATTCTCAGCACTATATATATATATATATATATATAGAGAGAGAGAGAGAGAGAGAGAGAGAGAGAGAGAGAGAGAGAGAGAGAGAGAAGGGAGGGGAGGGAGGGAGGATGAACTCGTGCCATTTGTAATCACATGGATAGAACTGGAGAGGTTAATGCTGAACAAAATAAATCAGGAGAAAGACAAATATCAGAAGATTTCACTTATTTGTGGAATATAGAGAAACAAAGCAAAGGTTCAGACAAAACCCAACGAATACCATTTATATTCTTTTATTTTAGTTTTCATACATTTGCTTGGAAAAGAGAATTTCCCAAATGATTCGTCTAACATAATGCTGAGAAATTTCACATATTAAACAAATTTTAAATATAGATGGCCCAAATAGTAACAGAAACCCCTTTAAAGTATTATAGGCTTCACTACTATATTGCCCAAGACACAATTCTTCTTTCCCTTGAAAAGTTTCCAAACCTCCAGCAACACTATCCATCGGTTTCTCACTGATTTTGCATCGCACCACACAGGAAAATGCGCAAGTCTCAATACTTCCATTAAACTTCAGTGGGGCCTAGGGAGACACATCTAGGTTTGTTGAACCTAAAGTGTATATTATTTTAGAATAAATTTTAGAAGAAAATAAAAATTTTGAATTAAAACATTGCTTGCAATCCTACAGTTCCTTTCAAGGAGTCATTTGAGGGAAGAAAGCTACATTTATATTTGCTTCTTAGTAAATCAACTACTACTCCTCTGTGTGCCCCACCACACTTTCCAAGGCACCTTTCACACAGTCGGTGCTTAAAACACATTTGTTGACTTGAATAGGAACTGATACCTGAACAGGAATTGGAGAGTTATCACAAATGCTTCCGTATATACATAAAAGCGTTGGCTGCCTTCACAGTGATCCGCACATAGCAGTGACAGAGAAGCATCAATCTGCTGACTGCATGTTAAATATAAAGGAAAAAAGAAATCTACCTTTGCTTTTTCTTCCTATACTTTTGGTAACCCCTTGATGTAGAGACTACAAAGATAACACAAAACTTCCTTCAATCCTGTTAGCCTCACAATTTGAGATATTCACTGACCAGTTTCTTTTTATTCTTTCTCTTTCAAATTCTTCTACTAGCTGCCACCTTCATTAATAGAATTAAAGCTAGATATAGATTTTTATTTTGGCTAATAGTATTTTAAAGTTAAAGAAGAGAGTTAAAAGAGACTTCATCTCTTCCATAAGGGACCACTTTTCAAACTCTTTAGCGGTTTGGAACAAATGAGATCATTCCCAGCCAGTGGAAATCCTGTCATAGAAATGGAAAAAAAATTCTTCCCACGTAATATGAAACCCAGAGAGTTTTAAATTTTGATTGCTGAGGACAATAACAACAACAAAGTGAGGTGAACATTACTTATTGGATTATGCTCAGTATGACTATTGTAAAGATCAAGTCCTTTAAATTGTGGAGAGTCTGTTTCTCCCTCTGCCTGGTGCTGCTCTCTGACCTTAAAAGGTTCTTACTTTGAAACTAAGATTTCAGCAAGTTACCCTGCCATAGTCATCATGCCTTTTATTATTGTCCTTTTATAAAGTCCACTTCTTGTTTATTCCTTAACAGAAAGAACTTTAGGTTGGAGTATATGTCTACATCTTTCACAGCTACTAAACCTCTTTTACACCTGAACACCTTGTTGAGAACTATTTAGGAGTCTGGCTTCGTACTTCCTTTACAATAAAGAACAAAATGTTCCCGGTATGATAATTCTACTTAGGCATGGATAGATTCTCACATACTTAAATTCTGAAAGGTACAGGAGATGGTCTGCTCTAAACTACAGGTTGCTATGGTTACATTCTTCTGTGGCTCAGATGGGGATAGGGGCCAATTATCAAGTTTTGTTTGGTTGATTTTAAGTAGTTTGTTACCTGGATACTCAACAAATAGGAAAACTAGAGGAAAAAAAGACTTGTTTTCTTCTTCCCTAGAAAGGAAACAGTCATCGTGGAAAAATAAAAGCCCTGCAAATTCCCAGCAAAGTGGTAAATTATTTAGTTTAGATAAAGAATTTTTAAACTGTTAACTTTATGTAGAGACCAGCACAAGGCCTGTGAACCAAGATAGCTTTAATGCTGCGAATTGGAATTTTTGTAAACTCTGTTGATCCTATAATACCAGCTTTAAATAATTCTCTACCACCTTTCCAAATTTGCTTGGTGCTTTTCAGATTTGTATGTGTATGTATATTTTAATAGTTCCTCCTTTGTCAGTTTTGCTGCTTGGCCTTGCTCCTCCCTCCTGTGGTAGAAGTAGATTGTTAATTAATGACATTCCAGAGGCAATTTCTGGAATGACTATTGGAAAACCCTCCTTAATTAACAAAATGATAAATTTCCCACTGCAGCAGTGCTGCAGTGAAGTTCATCTCTGTCATTCAAAATCCATGCTTCTAAAACATCTTCCAACATTTTTGTGAGGATGTTGGACACTTAAAATCTGAATCTTTTATCAAAGTTTCCAGGAGAAGGAGGAAAGAAGAGTGAAATGGAGAAAGAAGAACTGGACAAAATTAAAATGCTATTCTGTCATTGTAATAGTTCATATGGGCACTGACAGGAGAGCATTTTAATTTTGTCAAGTGTGTCTGCTACTCATTTATTCCATCTCCTGCTTGTTATCGAAGTTTCAGATTAAATATAAAGATACGAATGTATTGCCATAATAAATTTATAAGTGGATATTTAAAGAGCAAAGATTTGAATGACACAAATGAACCTTGGTGTAGCAGTGAAGTGGATAGGATTTTCAGAAAGATGCCACAGAAGTCAAAAATGACTGCTGGAATTGCCTTAATTAAAAAAGAGAGAGAGAGAGAGAAAGAAAGAAAACTTGAGCTGCATTAGCTACCACAGAAGGTATCTGATATGAAATTAGGCTTACTTTACATTATTTATGCCAGTTTAAAATAATCTAATAAAAGCTTTGGAAAATCTGATTAAACTGTATTATTCAAATATAAGGCAAATACTTAGACAATGAAAAACTGTTAAACTGTTAAGTTCTGGGGGAGAAGGTAAGGCTTCAGACAAAGTTAAATGGCACGTTATATTAAAAATATGGATTTTAAAAAATCTATAAAATACAATTTATTTTGAAATCATACGTTGTCAAATGACTAGTAACTCCAGTGTAATAAACTGTAGAAATTACATTTTTTAAGTGTGCCTTATTTTCCTCCCCAGTGTTTGTTTAGATGTCACAACAAAACTACATAACCTGACATACCCTTGATGTTTGCATAACATTAGTATTCATAACAAAAGAGCATGTGATGCGTGGTGGCACCTAGCTACAAGTACAAGATATATGGTGAGGTCCTAGTGTGCAGGGCTGAGAAGAAGCAGTGGGGAGTTAGCGGACACAGGGCTAAGTTATTTGACATGATCTTGAACAGACCGGACTTTTGTAATGACACTCAAACAGCACATAACCCTGAAGGCAATCTGAAAAAGAATAAGGTGGTCACACTAGCAGATATCAAAGGAGATGGGTAAGCTTTTCTGAAATATCTGAAGCGCTATTGAAAAGCATGTCTTTCAATTGTGACCACCACTTCTTTTTTCTTCCTATGCCTCTGCCTTCGGGCTAACAGAAGGATTCACTTTTGCTTATCGGCTTCAACACAGAAGAAGCCCAGTGAGGATAAAATTTCAAGCATTGTGAGGTAGAGAGAAAGAAAAATGTATACAAAAATAGCAATGGAAGTTTCACAATAAAACCATAAGAAAGTCCTTGTTTAGGCTGGTTTTCTGATTTTATCTAAATAAATATTACTTCCAAAATAATATCTGACAAGAGCTTACATGGAGAGGGAGGAAACTTCACTTAGTGTCAGATGCACCATTTTTGTTTTTGTTTTTTTTCCCCAGTTGGATATAGACAGTAAATTTTAGGAGCACTTTACTTGGTTAGTTCAATACTTTAAAATTGACTTCAGGACAAATAAAGTTCATGTTTTTAGTGGACTCATCCAGGAAGTTGGGATGAGGGAAGAATATTGGGCACTTTACCAAACAATCAATGGCAGCAGATTCTTCTTAATAAGTTATATATAGTAGATGCTCTGTCAAGCTTTTAAGCAATTAAATTTGATTTTATTATAAATTCAAACTAATAATAAATACCTCTGCCTTTTGAACTAGACTTTATTGGTTGCATAACTGCTTATACAAAATAGGAAAACACATTTTAATGTATTGCACAGGTCTTACACGAGTGATATAAGGAATTAGATTACCAAAATGTGGGTAAAAATTGCAACTGAATTGTGCAGTCTATAAATAACCAGTCTTTTTTTTTCTTTTTTAAAAATATGTTTATTTATTTATGCATACAGGAGCTGGGTTGTAGGCCAGAATTGTAGGGGTGGGGTGGGATGAGGGGATTCGCCAGAGACAGAGTGGGGAGCAGAACAGGCAGATTGATTGAAATACACTGCTGAGGGGAACAGCAGGCGAGACAGGAGAGGTATGATGAACAATGTGTGTCAGCTCCCTGGCCGGGGATAGAACTCATGCTGCAGTGGCTGCCATAGCTTCATAGTGCTGAGACTTACTCCTTGCACGACCAGGGCGGCCCCCTAAATAACCAGCTTATAACATTGCTCATCACTGAGTATGTAAAGGATGAGTGGTGGAAAGAAAACCTGATCCACAGTATCCCAGCCACTTCATATTGAAGACTGTTTCTTTCGTAAAATTGCTAATCTTCTGTGTTTTCTTCCAACTCAGAAAGCGTCTGGATACATGCATGGCAATAAGGTAGCATGAGTAGACCTATCTGGCCTCTGTGCTTTTAATGAAGGCAATTGTCACAGAAGTCCATCATCTCAGCTAATTGCATGTGACATACTAAAGGCCCTCTAAAACTTGTTTTTTTTTAAGTTTTATTTATTTATGCATACAAGAGCTGGAGTGCAGGCCAGAGGTGTCAGGGGTGAGAGGACTCACCAGAGACAGAGTGAGGAGCAGAACAGGCAGATTGATGGAAATACACTGCTGAGGGGAGCAGCGGGCCAGGCAGGAGAGGTCTGCTGTTCCCTGTGGGAATCTCCCTGGCTGGGATCAAACTCGCACATCAGTGGCTGCAGATAGCTTCATAGGCTGAGACTTAACCCCTTGCGCACCAGGGAGGCCTGCTGTAGAACTTCTTGATCTTGATCCCTCTCCCTTTCCATCAGTCCCCTTAGTACCTCCATTAATCCTTACTGAGGCATGCAGACACTGCTGGGCCACTCCGCAAGTAGTGAACTAGGAGCGCAGGAAACTAGGGAGCCAGCGGTAACTTAGGAGCACTGTCTGAGGCTCATGGCTCCATCTCCCTCTTTGTACCAGTGCTGCTGCTCTAGCCTTCCCTCCCCACAAGACTGTTCATGGATGCTTGCAATTTCTATTAGGCTTTGATGAAAGAGGTTCCTCACTGTAGTGTTCCCAAATTTCCTCATAGACCTTAAAGAGTTTCTGTAACACCCTCCTCAAGTTTGGCTCTGTTTTGCTCTACCTATGGCTCTTATTTTGATCCTCACTTCGCTAGCACCACTAGGGGAGGGTTTTCTACTCTCCCTATGTGGAGAGACTTACTGTAAGTCATTTTATTAGATAAGGCTTTCTGGAGGAACAACATCAGTCATCTCTATCTTCACTTCTATCTCTGTCTCTATATCCATTTCTTTGTCTAGTCATCCATCCATCTATATATTTAAAAATATTTATTACAAGAATTGGCTAACATGCTTGTGGAGGTTAGAAGTCCCACAGTCTTTCTTCTGCAATATGGAGATCCATGGAAATTGGTGATACAGTTCTAGTTGCAGTCTAAAGTTCTGAGAACCAGGTGAAATGATTGTTTAAGTTCTTCTTCAAGTTCAAACATGAGAGCCAGTGTTTGACGCTCTGTAAGTCCTAGCTGAACACAGGAGAAGACTGATTTTCAGCTCTGTAGACAGAGACTTTCTATGCTTATTTGTTCTAAACCTGCTCTCAGTGGACTGGAAGCTACCCATCCATAATTGGGGATGACAATATGCTTTAAATCTAACAGATGTAAATATTAATTTCTTCCAGAAATACCTTCTATCTGGAAATAGTGTTTAAACAAATATCTGGGCACCCTGTTAAGCCAGTCAAATGGATACATAAATTTGACCATCATAGTTAAGTACTCCTCAGTTTCACCAGTTTCTCTCTATTTTATTCAATTCAAAGTGCTACCTCATACCCCCAGTCTGTACAGTTCTCATCAAGCGCCATGTAAACTCAATACCACTGACCTCATCTACTAACTTTCCTTTTGCCCATTCTGTTTCAGTTACATGGACTTCCATTTATTCCTTGAAAATGTGAAGGGAATGTAATTTTTGTGTGTCATGAAAATTCACATATACCAGTTATCAACATTGCTTGTTCCATCATTTTTATTTCGGTCTCTGCTCATCTTGTCAAAGACTGCTTTCTTTTCTATTTTGGGAAAAATTGGGAACCCTTCCTCCAAAATATTCAACTCTCTTTTCCTTATGCCTCTTTGTTATTACTTCATAGTCTTATCCATTTGAATATTATGTGTTACTTGTATACATATTCCTATTATCAGTCTCTACCTACTAGAATGCAAACTCTGAAAGCAAAGATTTTATTTTATTAAATGCTACATCTGTAATAGAACAGTATTTGGCACTTAGTTGCTGGGAACATTGATGATATGCAGGAAGACAAATTGGTTTATGTTTCTAAATGTTTCTAGAAAGCAAATGTTTCTAAAAGTAAATGTTTCTAAAAATACCATTTCGAATGCAGAAGTTACCTATATTTCATATGATTTTAGCTCTTTTTACTCTGAAAGTGTTTTCAAAATAAAAGTTTTTAAAATTATTTAAAAATTATTTGGAAATTTAGTTCATGTACCAATCAGTGCAGTAGGGACATTGCCAGAAATGTTCATTGTGTGTATAGATATGACTCCTAGCTAGTTCATTAATTTTTAAAATTTGCTTTAAAATTAAAAAAAAGAAGAAAAAGTTCTGAGGTTGTGTGTTTGTGTGTGTGTGTATAAAAATAAATAAATAGGCTCATTTTAGAAGTGTAGTGTTTTTTGTCCTAAGAAAATAGCAAAATTTATTTACCGTAATTACTGGGTAGCAATTATATTTAAGGCAATGTCTTAGACTCCAGCAATACAAATTTAATTACAAAATATTGTAATCAAAGAATGGTTTATAAAAATAGTAGCTAAATTTTATTGATTTTGTATATTACAGGACACATTTATGTATAATCCTCCTTTTATTTTCACAGCTGTATCTGTTGTTACCACTACTTTTCAGAGATTTTAGAGATTAAGTAGCTTGTTCAAGGCTTCACAACTAGAAATAATGGAAGCAGAATTTAAGTTAGGTTTTTATGTGTCAAATGTAGGACCCTTCCATCCTCCTTATGATTCACATTTTTAGGCAACTTCATGAATTAAAATATGATTTATATGCATTATTTAATTTAATGCCAAAAAAAATCCCTGTAGCCATGATATACTGACAAGTAAATTGTGTTTTTTAAAAATCCACAGACGACCAAAGTGATAGAGCTCATTCATGGGAGCTATTGTATTGAATTAATGATTTTGACTCAAAAATCAATGTTTTTTACATTGTCCATTTGACCTAAGAGAAAAGATTAGAAATATGGTTGCTTTTGTGGAGTGTTTGCCAATGGTTTCTTCTGTTGTGTTTCAGGTATTGAATTCAAGTCTTTATTCCATTTTGAGTTAATTTTTATTTGTGTGTATGACATGAGATAGTCTAGTTTCATTCTTATTTATTTATATTGTGGCATCATTGGTTTACAATGCTGTATATAATTAAGAGGCATAGGATTGCACCCTTGGATGTATGTTACTGCACTACACCTACCACCAAGACACCCATTGTCCTCCACCGCAGTCCATGGTGCCCCCTCCCCACTCTGCTCTCCTCCCACCCCTTCCTGCTCTAGTAACATCAATTCTACAGTAAGATTTCTACTGTTTGTTGTTGGTTTTGTTGTATGTTCCATATTTGTCTTTGTCCTTCTCACTTATTTGCTTAGCTTAAATTCTCTAGTTTCATTCATGTTGTCACAAATGGCAAGAGTTTGTCTATTTTTTTATTGTTATTTATGTCTTTTACATTTTGTATTCCCCTTGGGCAACTCACCACCAATTCACCCGTGATCCATCTCCATGGTCCCCTGTATTCTCCTCTCTTCCATTTTTTTTTTTAATAGCCAAGAAATTTTCTATTGTGGGTATGCACCACATCTTCCTGATCCACTCTTTTCTCATTGAGCACTTTGGTTATTTCAATAGCTTGGCTATTGTACATAGTGCTGCAATGAACAGAGGAGTCAATACACTAGTTCAAGTTAATGTTTTTGTATCCTTTGCGTAGATAATGAGTGGAATGGCTGGCTTACATAGCAGATCTATTTTTAATATTTTGAGAAATATCCATACTGTTTTTCATGGTTGCTGGACCAACCTACATTCCCACCAACAGTGTATGAGGGTTCCTTTTTATCCAAATCAATAATTCTTGTTTCTAGTCTTATATCTGTTTGTATGGGCCAATCTCATAGAATGAGGTGGTATCTCGTTGTTTTGATTGGCATTTCCCTGGTGATGAGTGATGCTGAGCATTTTTTCATATATTCTGGATACTTTCTTTGTATTTCTTAAGCTGGATGCAGTTATCTTTTCCAGGGATGTGTTCTTAAAATTATATTAACCTATCTGTTAGCTGGGTTTATGGAATTTGTTTACAGAGCATGGTTTTAAACTTTAATACAGTCAATTTATTCTTTTCCCCTTATTATGTTTGGTATTTAAGACATACTCTTTTTTACAATGGTCATAAAATAGTCTCTAAACTTTTCTCCTATTTGTATGCATGCCTTGAACCTAAAGGCAAAAACATTTTGGCCAATGGCGGTTGATATATGTTAAACTCACCCAGATGTTGGGCTGATAGCCATAAGTGATAAGTGAGTCTAGGAACAGGCAAGACTTTCTTGTGGAAGTAAATTGTTCTGATTTAGGAGTGAACACAATATAATGTGATGAATGATTTCACAATCTGTAATATTTAATATAGAGAAGCTTATCTAGAAGGAAAGCAAGACTATTTTAAAAATTTGTTTCTGTATTTAAATTTAAATTTTCAAAATAGGAATATGTATGGCTGGTGAATAAAAGATCTTAAAATCATAGAAAATATAAAAATAAAATTATTTCCTAGATGTATTCAAGTTTTATCCTTATGTAATAGCTGCTTAAACTATGTGGAATAGGTTTTTGTATGTGGTGTGTGGAGGAATACAATATTTTATTCTGTTTGACTTTTCTATGCATAAAGAAAGAAGAAATTATTTTTTCATATAGATAGCAAAGTGACCTACTTCTTTGATTGAATAACCTGTTCTTTTCTTACCAAAGTGTAAATATTTAGCTGTATATAAAGTTGTCCTTTATATGTGGGTATATTTGTA
This sequence comes from Scalopus aquaticus, assembly GCA_004024925.1. Lineage (NCBI taxonomy): Eukaryota > Metazoa > Chordata > Mammalia > Eulipotyphla > Talpidae > Scalopus > Scalopus aquaticus. The sequence continues at coordinate 146,777 of PVIJ01000393.1, read as the reverse complement.
GACTCTGATGGTCCATTGTCCAGTAAGCACCTCTCCAACCCCTTTATTCTTCAAAATTGTTAGGTTTTTTTTGACTCTCTACTCTTAGATGCCAATTTTATTTATCATATTTAATTAATTAATTTATTTTTTAACTGAGATAACATTGTGGGTCCCTACTAGGTATTTCCACCTTAGTGCATCCACAACCAACTCTCCCACAATCTACCACTACAGACCATTATGTTTTCCTCCATTCCTGTTCTTTCTGCTCTCCCACTCCTCTCCACTTTTGCATTTCAATTCTGTAGTCAGCTATCAAGGATTAGTTTTTCAGCTTATCTTTGTCTGACTATTAATTCAGTATTACCGGGTAGTATTCCATTATGTGTATATACCACATCTTCTTGATCCACTTATCTGTTCTTGGGCATTTAGATTGTTTCCATAGTTTAGCTATAGTAAATAGTGCTGCAATAAAGAAGGGAGAACAGGTTTCCTTTTGAATTAGTGTTTTTGAATTTGGGGGATAGTTGTCAAGGAGTGGAATTACTGGGTTGAATGTCAGATCCATGTTTAATTTTTTGAAACACTGCCATACTGCTTTGGTAATGGTTGCTTCAGTTGTTATTCCTACCAGTAGTGTAGAAGGCTTCCCTTTGACCCACACCCTTGCCAGCACTTGTTGTTTCTGGTCTTTTCAACATGTGCCAGTCTTACAGGTGTGCGATGATATTAGATAGAAATTTTATAATCTATTTGAGTTTCATGAATAGTCTCCTCTTGTCTGGAAATCATGCTTTTGCATGCATCAGTTGTGTATCTTTTCTTGAACAGATTTCATCAACTACTAATTACCTTTTCATCGAAGTTCTTGCCGAGTCACATCTAAAATTGTCTGTGGACATATTTTTTGGGAAGAACTGATTTCAGATTAATGATTTATGTTGTGAATATTAATTACCCTTTTTATTTTCAACTTATATTTTAGTCACTTTTGGTGTGCATTTTTTTTAAGAAAGTAAGTCTTCAAAATTTTTAAAATATTGCCTTTTTTGTGTATAGCATTATGATTTTAAACATTTCTACTGTTTTAGTGGTTATATATATCCTTCTAACTTTTAATACTTTTAATCCATTTTCTCTTTTCTCTGTCTTACTTAATCAGTGTTCCATTTTTCTACTAGCTTTTGTAATGTATCAACTTTATGCTTATTATTTGGGATACATTTTTCTATTGATAACTCTCATTGGTAATATCTTTTTTTTTATATTTCATTAACTTTTACTTGGTTATATATTTGCTTGATTTTTAACTGAGGTCTTTTGTTGGTTTTCTGAGTTTTGTACTAATTATTTTGAATCAGTTTTTTTAATAAATTCATTTCTGGTTAAAAACTTCATCAAATGCATTCCATGAGTCCTTTTTAAAAAAAAATGCAACTCTTTCATTGCCATATTATTCTAAATATTTTATAATATCCCCTTTAATCTTTAAACAATGCATTATTTAATTACTCTTCAGTCTATACTTTCTTTAGACATTTATTTTTAAGCTTTATTTAGACATTTATTTTTAAGAGCTAGTTAGAAATGCATTTTCAGCTTCCAAACATACCCTGTACTGTATTTTATTATTCATTTTTTCTATAACTATGGTCAGAGAACATGGTCTGTGTGGTAGTGATGTTTTTATATTTGTAGAGATATCTTTGTGACTTAACACTAGGTCAGTGCATGTAAATGTTTCTATATGTGCTTAGAAAGAAAGCATGTTCTATATTTTGGGGAATGCAGTTTTCTAAATATATTATAAAAAGTCATTTAAATGAATTCAAATTTGTCAGTTTCAGAAGGAATAGTAATATATGCTATTTTTATAAACTTTGCAAATATTTTGCACAAGGTTTTTCTTTTATTCATTCAACATTATCATTTTAGGGTTATGTAAGGTAAGTTATAATATCCTATTGGTGGATTGTTTTAATATTATATAGGTTCCTTTTCTGTCTTTTAATGCTATTTACCCTGAATTTTATTCTTTCTGCTATTGAACTTACTCTATGAGCTTGGTTTTATTTTATATTTACTGTGGATTAAAGTATATCTTCTCTCATCCATACCCTTATCCATATCTATATATCTATATGTATGTATTATATTGTATTAGAACTCATACAGCAGTCTCCAGACTGATTTGGTGGGGTAATTAACATGTGTCTACCTTAAAAGGATTTTTCATACCCTGAAAAATGTAAGTACTGGTGTCTATAAGTCTAAGAAATAGGTCCTTGATTAAAGACAATTCTCAGTGACAATGTATATGACCTTAAGCCTTCCTATGAGAACTTTCCCAGGTGACATTCTGATATCACTATATACTTTAAAATGTAAATGATCCCTTCCATTCTTTATTTAATAGCTGACAGGAAAATTTGTAAAAGTGCCTTATCTTTCCTGTATTGTTTAACTCCTAATGTTCTGATTAGAGTATAGCTTTCTGTTCAATCCAGAGGTGAAGAATTGGTGACACAACTCCCTTGTCACTTACTGTGATTGCCCCTGGCTATCCTCACTCACATAATCTTTGAAACCTGCCTGGTAGACAAGGATGTCCTTGAATTTTATTGCCTACTCCTTTCTGAGGACTGCTGTTAGCCTTCAATCTGCATAGTAACAGCAGGGGCAACCATTTCCCTATAAGGTGCTTCTGTTCCTCTTGCCACAGTTTCCTGGCCCAAAGTTGGATATCTGACCCCGGCCAGACAATCAGAGTGTTTACCTGAGAATATGTACTTATATCTTATACATTCTAGCTTCACTCCACTGTTTTGTAAAATCAAGACTGTGAAGAACTTTTTACTTTCAAATGACTTAGGAGGCAAGAGAATTGGTCTAGACAGGGATCTTGACATGAAAAGAGCACTGGATAAAAAAGAGATGTAGGGAGCCTCCCTGGTGGCACAGGCTTGAGCGCTGTGCTGTGGAGCTGTTGGCAGCACATGATGCGAGTTCAACACTCAGTCGGGAAGAATCCCACATGGTGCGGCAGACCTCTCCTGCCTCTCCACTGCTCCCCTCAGCAGTGTATTTCTGATCTGCCTGTTCTGCTCCCCACTCTGTCTCTAGTGAACCCTCTCGCCGCCCCACGCCTGTGGCCTGTACCCCAGCTTGTATGTATAAATAAATAAATAAATCTTTAAAAAAAAAGAGAGAGATGTAGGGAATGAGAGATTAGGACTGAAGATTTCCCAAATTGTATGACCTTCTTGTCCTTGGTTTGAGCGTATTTCTTCCTGTAGCTCAGTTGCCTCTCTGTGAGTTTCATTATCCTCATTTTATATTCCTCCTCCTTTTTATCAAACTAGCTGAAAGGGTTTTGGTTAGGTCTATATGAGGAATCATTTGTTCCATTTCATTCTCTTTTTATTATTTTGCCCTGAATACAAAGGTATAACCCTGAGTCAAAATTTTCTTCCAACCCATAGATCAAAACATCAAATTCAAGGTGGTTTATCAGATGTGCTATTGTGAAGCTACTTATTTCATGAACTAAAAGCTTAACAGACACTTTCACTGGAAATTTGTTTTTCTGTAAAATATTTTGATGTATTTCATACTCGTGGATTTTAAAAGTAAAAATTGCACAATTGTTAACTAACTTGGAACTTTACATATTTATCTATAATATAATATAAATGCAATACACACACACACACATTTTCTTCTCCGAGGCTAGATTTTCAACCGATTTTGTGTGAATTTTAATGTTCATAGCAAAAACTAAAGTCTTTTTCCACTTAAGGAGTTACATTCTTACCTTTTAAATTTTCCCAATAGAATTTCACAGAATAAAAATGATTCTTTTATAGAAGAGAAAAGACTCTTCTCCTTTCATTTTTATCTGTACTATAAACGTCTATTTAGTTCCCATGGAAATGCAAACTCAAGTTTAAAATATCTGTGTGCATGTGTTTGTATATGCGCATGAGGAAAAGTGTGCTGTGCATAAAACCTGCAGTCATGCGACCTAATAATCTGTTTCTGACAATGAAATTGAGTGAGTTTGGCAAGAAAACCCTTTCACTCTATGGAATAAGCTCCAAGGCCATTGAGCTAAAATGGGGTAAGGGAAAGTTCTCTAGCAAACATTTGAATTATTCTAATGCATTGTCTGAACTTTTCAATCTATGAAAAATTATATATAATTCCCTTCACTGGAAGCTTTAAAATAATGACATAAGGTAGAAAACAGGTAGAACTAAGCTGATGCCTAGGTTTGGTCACTAAACAGACTCAAGCCAAACTATGGACACCACTTGGGTGCCAGATCTGTCACATGAAGATGGTGTCCCAACCTTTAGAAACTTACTGTAATTGTTCTATAATCCTTGAAAGTCACAGGGATTCCATAGTTATTTAATCTGGATTTCCTCCCAGAACTCTGAGAGCTGAAGAGTCTTCCCAGAAAAAAGCTCTATTATTTCTTTAACTTCCTTCAGGGACAGGAAGCACAGCTAAATTCAGACATCAAACTCCAGTCTGGGTCAAAGAGCAACTTATGTCACCAAGTTAAAACACCCTGTGTGTGTTGACAAGCATGTCTTCAATATAGATAAGGATGTCACTTAGTATGTTGCTTTTGGCCCTTTACTACTAATATTCATTAAAATTCATTGGCATTAAGTTGGTAAAAAGTTTCAAGCATGAATGCATGTCAATTCCATGCCAACACTTGTACTTGATACTTTCTGTTTTACATTTAGGAGAGTTACAAATATTGCTGACTTGAAAATTTTTAAGACTAAAAAGAAGATTGCTAAAGTAATTCTTTTTATTTAAAGCCATACACTGGTTTTTTAAATTTGAAACCATACACTGATGGCAGACAGACACACCAAATAATATTTACAAAATAGAGATATTTATCAACTCCTTAATTAATATCCCTTAAATTTGACTTTCTTACCTCCAATATTAGGATATCAGAGAATTTAGCAAGTTAGAAGGTAGTGTCTTCCATAGATGACTACCTTTAACATAGTTTCTTCACTACTGTGAGCTATTCTTCTTTTCTGCATAATCAAGGGTGTGTTACTTTCATTTGACTATTATCACAAACTGTTAGCAACAACATCGATGATCTCAGGTACTTCAGATCATGAAGATAGTGTATTTTTAAGCAGAATGGTGAAGAAAAACCAGCTTCTTGCTCTTGGTAACAATCCTTGTCCGTTTATACTTTGAGTACCAGTGCACCCAAGTAAAGAACAATGATAGGTAAAAATTGATTAGACAAAATTTAGAAGACATTACCTTCCTGGTTAATGGTTAACATTTTAAGAAGCAATGTGGCAAATGCTATTGAAACCATGAGCTTACTCTCCAGACACGGAAATAAACAAACAACAGGAGATTAACTATGATCATGTGTAAGGCAGGAATAGGAATCAAATTCATTGGGTAAAATTAGAGGCTGGAACTGATTCATTCTTTAACCATCCTGCCCTATCACATGAACGACAAATAAGAAAAAAATGAACAAACCCTCTCTAATCTTTAAAGTCCATCAAAACTTAATCCTATGGCTTTTTATATATCTTTGCTGTCTTTAGAGAATGTCCTACTCTCGTTTCATGTCCTGCTATTCTTGGTAGAAATCCCAAGCACAGCACCTATAAAGGATTACCTCTACTGGCCAGCAGCTGGTATAGCAACCTCAACCAGGCTATGAGAGCTCCTTGATAGCAGACACCATGTCTTAATACAATCTAGAAAGACTGGAATCTATTTTGACTCACCGTGAAGATTCTAGTTTCATGTTATTGCAGGAAGGAAGGAAAGAAGGGAGACCTTTCTTTCATTCCTCTTTTTGAGCAACAACTTTCTCCCAGACAGTCATTTACCTTGTTTGACTTGAATCCACAGGTCTTTCTATCCCTCTATTGTTGAAATCTTGTCTCTCACAGTCCAAACCATGAAAGACTGAAATGTGAATTAGATTCAGTGATTAGATGGGGACTGGAAGTAAGGAGATATACTTCATTATAGCTTGTTTTACGACTCCACTTTATTGTTCACAGTGGCAAATAAGTGAAAAAAAAAAAAGATACAACACCATAGTATATAACCAATGCCCTGAAGCTACTTGAGTTGCTAGTTCTGTGGGTACACTGTCACTGATCTAAGTTTTGTTAAATGTTAAGCAGGTTTCTGTGCTAAAAATATATTGAACTAAAACAGTGGTTTAAGAAAGGTGTTGTTCTAAATCCCATCTTAGGATTTTCATTTAATGGGTCTAAATTCCTTGAAGTCTCAGACTTTAAAATTGACTTGCTGATATCTTAAGTTATGGTTCTGAATCCCTTTGGAGGAGGTGCTTATGAATATTAACTGTACCTTAGGATGCACTGTGTTGGTACAAGACTCATTTGAGCATAGAATTAGAGAGAGGTGAATGATGAATAATGGGCTCAGTGTGTGGAGTTTAAATATTCGAAAGAACAGACTCTGTATGGTATTGTAAAATGTCTTGTAGCTTCATTTCTGATTTTGAAATGTTACAGTTCTTGCTTATTGTCACAGCATGATCTTCAGCACAGTTGGGTAGTGCTTTTTTAAAGTAATGCAAATGCATGAATGTCAGAAATACCTTCAAATATCGGGGACTGCATCTTTAAGGAGTGCATTTGGCATTAAACAGCCTTTTCCAGCTAATGAATTTCTCAAGTTACAAGAATAATGGCCTTTTTAATCTTAGCAAGAGTAATTAAACAGACATTTGTTATTAATGATGTTGTTAATGGCAGAAGATATTGAATTCTCACTTTAGATATTATATTGCTTGAGAGTGATTATTTTGAATATCAGACATATGAGTGTATGATGGTTTTAAAAGTAAAACATCTTAAAAGCATTGTAAAGTATTAGTTATTTAAAATAGAGAAACCTGTCTTAACGTTTATTAATATCAAAAACCCCTAAATATTTCCAAACCGAGTCAGAACTCTTAGGGACAAAGAACATTTGTTTGATATTTTCTACTCATCAGTTGAAAGGGTGTTTTTCTTCTGTTGAAATAGATTTGTGGCAGCCCACAGCTTGAGAAAGAATTACCTACTCAAAGTCTGCTTCAGAAAAGAAAGGCAAATGATACTGGTTGGCTACTCTATGTCCAATTTCCTTCCTAATAGTTCCTGAATTCTGTTCAGAAATCTTTTCTCTCCACAGTTTTGGAAGGGCACCCTAATTACTCCATTCATTCATTCATTCCACAAATATTTACTGAGTGCCAATTATGACCAGACACTGTTCTCTTTCCTGGGAATAATTCATAAAGCTTTAAAAATAGAATAAAAGAAATATATCACAGATAAACAAAATCAAATGTATGAAGAGACAAGAATCCCTATCTACTATGAATGGGGTTAATGAATTAATCAAGGTAGAGTCAATCAGGTCTCAGCAGCCTCTCAGTGGTTCTCATGGTCCCGTGCCAGTGACTGGCATGTGGGCCAAATGGATTCAGTCAGACAGAGAATAGGGCTTTTTATCTCTGCTTGGGGGAAAGAATTTTTTTTTTCTCTCTCCCACTAGACATAAACAAAGCAGCAGCCAGACCCAATTGCTACTGGCAGCCATTTTGTGACTGTGAGGGAATCCAGATTTAGGATGAACCAGACCCTAAGGAAAACTATGTGGATTATTACTCAGAAATATCTGAGCAGAGAGGTTTTTTATTTTCTTAGTTAAAATTAAATAATTTCATGGCATAAATGAATGGCTGCGTCCTTTATTATAAGCATATAAATGATAGCTTGATCTTAATGCAGTTGATGGCAAATAAATGTTTTGGGGATTTGAGAAAGATAAGGGACATATTTGCAACAACCACATTGAGAAACTTGCAAGGATGAGCTAGCATGTACTGACAAGAGTCATGTGATTGGGTTTGAGGGTTCTTGGTCAAGGGAACCCGGACATAAGACTAGATAAATGAGAGTTCATCAACTTAATGGCATTGTATTTTCACATGAGATTTAACACCCTGTCAAGGATCACAGGAGAAGGGGTAGACCATTGCTAGGGTGGCACTTTGAAGCCTGTGAAAAGGGATGGCCCATGCTGAGTAAAGTGAAATCCCAGAACTGCTATGGCAGATGATGGAGGAAGGGATTAAAGGTTCAGAGAAGCGAGCTTGCTGGAATGCATTTATTATGTGAGGTTAAAAGGACTGCCAGAGCAGTATCTCGAAGGAAGAACCCAGGAAACACCCCATTTGCCATGACCATCAGAAAGTAACTGGAAAAAGGTATATTTATCACTCTGATACTTGGTGGTGGCTGCTCTCTGAGGTCTAGGACTGATGGCAGGAGGGGCAGTCATCCAGCTGGAATCTTCATGAGCTCAGGAGGATAATGGGGATCTGAAGGAAAGAAGTTAAGGTGGCAGTGCGTAGTCACTAACAGCCAATTTTAAGAGTTGGCAGAGTCAGAGGTATAGGTTAGGGGGCTGTCCTCTGAGAAGTGTGGAGGTTAATAGAACATGTCACACCTATGTCAAAACGTGAGCTATGTAATATGTACAGCCAAAGGAAGACAAGGATGGATAAGCAGGTATCTGAGTCATTGCCCCAAAAGGAAGCTACAGTCTCTTGTCCAGTTTTGGGACTTGAGTCAGTTTTCAGACACAGAATATAGTGCCTGATGAGATGGCTGGATCACTCAGAACCCCAGGCTATAAAGTATCATGTAAGTACTTGTAGTAATCCCCTCGATCTTGATTCTCCAAGAGGATCTCTGGATATTTACTTGTGTCCATGAACAAGGGTAAAGACAATACCAGATGTTTCCAGCAAAGGACTGTTTGGCACAGGGTCTGAATTGAAAATGTTACTTGAGACCTAAAGTATTGTCTTACGCCTTTAGAGTGTTGGGGGTGAGGGAATGTGTTCCCAATAATCAATGGAGCCCTTGCCAAAGTCCAGCTTAAAGCAGAACTACTAGTTTTGTCTCACCACTTGTCATTTACCCAATTTTTAAATGTAAAGTTTAGAATCAAGGTACTCAGCAGTTGAAACAGCACCAATTTAATCCTTGGCCTATCAAGTGAAAGCTATTAGCATACAGAATACCAAATCAAAGACTTTGGGATTGTCTTTTTCAACCAAGACAATGAATCAAAAGTAGTTTTGCCTTTTGGGAGGGATAACAGAGGTTACAATCACCGTTAAGGAGCTTAAGGAAGAAAGAAGTGGTGGTCTTTATCATATCTCTATTTGACTTACCAGTAAGCTACTATGGGCTCAACCAAGTAGTAGCTCCGGTCGCAGCTTCTGTGTTGGGTGTAGTATCTTTGCTAGAGTAAATTAATACATTCTCGATTATATGGCATGAATTTGAAGTGGCAAGTTCATTAATTTCTATTGAAATGAGAAAATAGGATCTGCTTTTTTTTTTTTTTCATGGAAAGGACAATAATCTAAATTTAAGTTTTGTTTCATGCATATATTAACTCTCCCATCGTCTGTTGTAGTATAGCCAGAAGATACCTGGGACATTTAGACCACTCATGGAGCATCAGATTGATCTACTGATTTTATGCTGATGAGAAAGGATGGGAAAGAGACAGTATGCTGGAAATCTTGTAAGTCATAGGTGCCCAGGGACAGGCGATAAACCCATGAGGATTTAGAAACTCCGTGCTTCTCTAGTTTTTAGGATTTCAGTGATTGAGTATATACCACATTATATCATGATATAGAATAAATTGCTACTTGCACCCTTCACCACAAAGAAGGCATAACATTTGCTCAGTCACTTTTTTCTGGAGGTTACACATCCCATACTTAGAAATATTGTTCCAGCAGATATACGCAGTGATACAAAAGGCTATTAGCTTTGTATACAGCCTGGAGCAGGACAGAACTTTGCAACAAATTCAGGCTATAAGGCAAATCTATATATTTTTTATTTTTAGTCTATTATATTTAGTATATCTATATATTCTAGTATAATATCTAGGATATTCTATGAGACTGTAGATGTCAGTGATAGAAAAAGATGCAGTATGGAACTATGACAAGCATATTGGGGGAATCATATGGAAGGTCCCAGGGTTCCAGAATAAGACCATGCCATCTAAAATGGAGAATCATGTTTCTGTTGAGAAGCAGCTCCTGACATGTTACCGGACCCTGCTAAAGACTCATATTAGCTGAGCACTTTTGGATGTCCCAAGGCATTAAGTTGGATAGAAACCAAGTAGACCAAAATGCATGAGAAAATTGCATGAGGTTAGACCCCCCCTGCCTATGTCAACCACCAGTATTTATTTGCACTAGCACCCTTCCTCAGTTTATGTCCCTAGGCCATTTGGGAATATCTTTTATGATTACTGAAAAAAGAGGAAAATGTCCAAACATGGTCTATGGATGGGTTGGCTCATTATGTGGGTCAAACTAAAAATGGATGTGGTTGCATAGTAGGCTGTTCTCAGACAGTGATAACAGACAACCTTTCCGTTGTCAGAGTTTCTAGTGCTGCTAGGCACCTACTTTGTGTGAAAGAAGTAGCCTGAGGTGGACTATGTACAGAATCATAAGCAACTCAAGTGATCTAGATGACTTCTCAGGAGTTTAGAAGAATGAAGATAGGGCATTCTGAGGAATAAGCCTGTGCATGGACACAAGGGAGTGCACACAAAGTGGCAATACTGGTGTGGCTTGTGAATATCAATCAGGAATCATCATTGCGGAAGATTTGTGGAACTATTGATATAAACTAGATAAGAATGACTCAGTTGGCAGACACTAGGCTGCTGTTGTTATCAGTCATTCCAGAACTGGTGTAATGGGCATATGACTAGAGAAGACCCAGCAGAAGAGATGGAAGCTGCTTCACGTGTACCTAACAGTAGGACTTCTTTTGCCGAACTAGTCTAGTTATCTCCAAGGCTGGATATATCTCTTTTGCTTGAAGAGACCAGCCAGCCACTGTAAGTTGACTACATTCTGGAGGTTCTAACGGTTTGTTCTCACAGAGATATACTGTTTTGAATATGATTCTTTATTTCTTGCCTTCCACGGCACCACCGTCACTGTTTTATCCAAAGCCACATCCAAAAGCATCATTGTGTTTTATCCAAAGTGTGTTCCTTCCAGTAACTCCACTTCATAAAGAGGCTCAGGAACAAGACCATGACCATGAGATCTATGGGTTCTATCAAATACTACAACATCCAGAAATGACCATATGAAAAGAATAGTAGAGTGTTAGAATGGCTGGTGATTGCATAGCTGAATTACCTGCACAGATGAAATGCTGTAGGAGGATGTGGTGCTATGATCCAGAATGTACCAGAGACTTATAAATGGCATTATGTCTGATAGAGAAATTCATGGTTGTGGGAACCAAAGTTTGGAAGCAGAAGTACTTTCCATTATTCCTAATAATCTACTGGGTGACTTTATATTTCCTGTTTTTGCAGCTCTGGGCTTTCTAAGGTAGAAATCCTGATCTCTAAATGGAGCACACTCTCTCCAGGGACACAAGATTCCAGTTGAAACCCAATCTATGGAGGCTGCTTGAGAACTTTGTACTACCTTGTTCAGGAACAAATAAATAAGAACAGCAGTCACCACCCTGTAGAAGTGATGGATTTGAGTAGCAGGAGTGGGGTAGGGCTATTGTTATTCAAGGGGGGCAGGCAAGAATACACTCAGTTGATCCATTTGAACACCACCTGGTACACTCCTTTGCCTAATTGTGACTGTAAATGCAAAAGTATAACAACCCCAGCCTGACAGGATGTGATCAAAAGGAACTCATATCTTTCAGGAATAAAAGTTTGAGTAACCGCACCAATTAAGTTACCACTCCAGATGTACGGATAAATGATGGCAAGGGGGATTTGGAATGGACAATGGAGGAGGGAAACAATGAGTGACACTTGTGTCTCTAAGACAGTTTCAGCGATGGGGAATATTGTTGCTTTCATTAACCTCATCTGTTTATTCTCTGAAAGGGAGACCCACCAGAACCCTGGTATTGCCCTGAAAAAAATGAAGAAATGGATCCAGGAGGCAAAAGGGTGGACAATAGCAGTTATAGAGTGCTTCAGATCACCCTTCAAAATGGAATTGCCAGTCAGTTGCAAGGACTATACTTGAAGCACTTTGGGAATTCCCTCAGTATCTGAGCCAAAGTTAGTCCTCAGCCAATGAAAGCCAGGGTGGGGGCACTAGGACCTGCACATTTCTGCCCTATCCAGGATTTTTCTATAAATAATTCTGTACTAAGGCTCCCACAGCCTGACTGAAGTTTTCTCAGAGCTGGGCCACATCTTAGGCTCTTTGTAGACAGGAGCCTGCCTTTCTTTTTCTCCTTTCCTGGATATTAGAATGTGTCCTGGCTTGAAGGCTTTCCCTGCCTCCTCTTTTCACTTCCCTTACTTGTTCATCGATATTACTCCCAAAGAATCTCAGAGAGATTCTCTGCCTTGGAAACTCTTTCCTAGAGTTTCCAAAACTAAAGGGAGGTAATAAGTAGTGAGTCCTTTCTAAACATGAAAAATAAAAAGCCACCTATATTGTCATTTATCTTTTCCCATTTGTGTGTCTGATTAGATAAAATAGCCTCAAACTGCTTGGCTAATGATTTAGGCTTACAGAACTTCTTTCTCTTCTTGTGATACACCAATGTCTCTTCCATGTGTTGATTTTCTCCACCAGTAATAATGGTGTTTTAGTTAGTTGTAAGGAATAGGGGGGCCAGTGTTGACTTCATTTTCCTTCTTTGCTCCATATCATATCCCTGGATTGTCTCTGTGGCTGAGGGAAGGTGCAAATCAGGAAGCCAATGATCAGCACCTCTACTAGTGTGTAGAAGTGGCCCAATTCTGTGAGCAGAAGGCTTGCTACTTATACTTTTATAACTGAGAGAACGGTGCTGGGTGCATAGAAGGCAGCACATATATACATGTTGTATTAACTGAACTAAACTGGTGTTGGTGGGAAATGGAGATTGTCATCAATGTTTCAATAAAAGACTCTGAGCTGTTGTTTAGTCATTCTTATTACAAACATGAATTAAATCATGGAGTGATTTGGCATTCTTAATGAGAAGATTTCTTTCAAGCCAGAGATTCAATGGGAAATTATTTTTCAGTGGGAAGGAAGCACTTTCCTCGTCAAGTTTGGGGGCAGCTCCTGTAGTGACATGTGTTTCCTTTGACTTTTAAATCTTTATTTCTCCTGAGGGAAAAAAAATGAGTAAAGCTTTAAAAAAAAATCCACCATGCTCTAGAGAAGAGAATTTCCATGGGCTGTCCTACCTCTGAGACTTCTTCCGGTTGACACTTCCAAGAAACACTGGTATGCTCTGTGTTTTTAGCATCTGGAAATTCAGCCATCTTAGTTTCAGGGTCATTTGAATCACATGTTTAACCTGATTCCTTTTTGTTTTCCGAAATATCACAAATAGGTTTTTTTTTTTTTTTTTTTTGAGAAGGGAAAAAAAATCTGGCTTCAGTTGTTAATTTCCTCTGTTCTGTCAAGATTAGGCTAGTAGTTCTGAGTAATTCTGGCTCATTTTCTCAAGGGACTAGGCTTGAAATAATCTAGTGTTTATTTTTATACAAATTCTCACAGTACTACAACATTTCAGTGACTTCCTGGGATGTTTCTAGTTTTTCACAGGCCAAGAGGCCATTCTCAGAGGTAGCTCCTTCATGTAAACCTAAAAATGGCACTTTCCCACATTATAGTTTATCAGGAAGTTTAAAGTTCAATAGTCCTCCTCTCTTTTCTTTCTTGTCCCAGAGAAAGGAAAAAATAAGGGGCAGTTCCAGCATTTAGCTCAGTCCTGCATGGCCATTCCATTTCAGTATTTTGAAACCTGGGAAAAAGGCAGGAGATTGTAGTGTATCTTGGCTGAGAGTTGGTTGGACTGGGAAACAGGACTCTCTGCCATTCCCTGTGTCGTTCTCTGTGTGACCCTGACCTCTTCCCAGCATTCCTGACCCCACCTCTAAGTTGGGGAAATTGATGCTCCTCTTGTAACCCTTGAAGCATTCCCCCAAAGTCATGAGACACTGTTCTAAAGAAATGAAAATAGTATTTGGAAGGCTGACCCTATGTCCTATGCAATTGGGTATCAACCTAACTTTCTGGATTCTCGTTCCACTGCTAGCTCTCAAGAACCTTGCTTAACCTAGAAGGTGAACTGGCTGTCTTGTATATGTATTGTATAATTCTCTACCTCTACAGCTTTACTCAATGTTTATTCCTACTTCTTTGTCAATTTAAACTCAACTTAAACCCAACACTGGTGGTAGGAGTGGTATGGTAACATACCTGAAAAGGTGTGAGCCCATATCCCTAAATCATAGCACTGTTAACCCATGGTAACTCAATTAAAAAAAATACACATAAATAAAATCCAATTCATCACTTCATCCCATTCTTTCCTTTTTCTCAAATCATGTGACTCTTTTCATCTGCTACTTCACTGGCATATAAATTTCCTGTTGTTGTATTTGTAGAATATCTTACAATATTTTGTTTTGTTTTGTTTTCTTTATGTCTTTTAATATTTGGTGAATGTCTGGAAGCACTAAAATAGCTGATATTGATTAAGCAATCTGTACATCACTTACTTAGCTGCTTATGTGGGGTTTTAATAACATCATGACCTCTCATAGACACACACATATTGTTGAAGTTGCACACCAAAATGTGATTATGGTATGTGCATCCAGGCATACAAAATGGACAGTAGAAAAACCTGTTTGAAATATTTAGCCTAGAGAGTTAAATTTGATCCTAGAAGGCAAAATCATTTAGCTATGTCAGGTCCAGAACTATATATAAGTTTATTGTTTCATAACAAGTCTGGTCTATTTCAGTGTATTGTTCTCTGTACAAGGTCTCCCTGTAACCATGCATTATAATAGACTGTTGCCAGCATTCTCAAAGTTTCAGAGATGGATTCTTGATTACTTGCTTCCTGCCCCAGGGATTCTTGCTGTTAGGATTGTCATTAAACAAAACAGCCTCCCTGGCATTGTATTCTGACAAACAATTTGCACCTTTGTAAACTGATTAATGGAATGAGTTTGTTTTGATAATTGATCCTTGACTTGTATTTTGTATAAAGGACAGCAAAATTTTAGAGGACTTCTATATTTGTTACAAATACTTTTCCTGGAATTTTAAAAATAATTGAGAAACACTATTTAAAAAAAGAACATCAAGAAACAAATTAAGACTGGAGCCTATTATTTTAATTATTATGGATGTGAATTAATGTGGTGATCAGCCCAGCTCCAGACTCTTATCTTCTCAGTCACCTCCTTACCCCCAAACTAAGTGGGAGATGGGATCTTTGGCGTGGAGCAAAGGCAGTGCAGCACACAGGGCAATTTTTACCATCTGAAGTATTACTGTGAACTAGTCTGTATGAAGACAAACATGAATCTGTGTGATTAACTGGGTTTAAAAATGCTCCATATTGACAACTGTTTTTCATTTCATGCTCCAAGTCAATAATTCTGTCAGTCATGCAGCCCTTGGCAAGTGAGAGGGAAAGTTTCTCCCAATAAATCTATTGTAATCATGGGATAATTTGACAGTCATTCCCCTATTTTCTGGTATTTAATTACATTTTGTTTGTTAGTGGTTTTTTTTAAGAGCTTAGGGGAAATTCATACAAATATCAACACATGTCAAAAAGCTCTAAGTAAAAAGAGAAGCTAAAAGTAAGAGTAAGGATTAGGGAAATAGTCATTGATAATTAGCCCAGGTAGAGAATTTGAATAACTGGTGATTTGGTGGTGTAGTAAAATCCAGTGTATAGTTTTTAATTGGTAAATAATATTTTAAATATGTATACATATACACACACATATATCTATATGTGTGTTGATGTTATATACATACTCATGTGTGTGCGTGCATGTGTGTGTGTGTGTGTGTGTGTACGTACTACACTTTAAAAGTCAGAGGGTGGGCCTCCCTGGTGGCGCAGCGGTTGAGCACTGCGCTGTGGAGCTGTCGGCAGCCCGCCATTCGAGTTCTACGCCCTGCCGGGGAGAATCCCACATGGTGCAGCAGACCACTCCTGCCTCACCTGCTGCTCCCCTCAGCAGTGTATTTCTTTTTTTTTTTTTAAAGATTTATTTTTTATTTATACATACAAG
>PVIJ01000393.1:6956-130501 GCA_004024925.1 Scalopus aquaticus | reverse complement strand
GATGTTGAACTCGCGTCGCCGACAGCTCCACAGCGCAGTGCTTAACCGCTAAGCCACCAGGGAGGCCCAGCAGTGTACTTCTGATTTGCCTGTTCTGCTCCCCACTCTGTCTCTGGTGAACCCTCTCGGTGCCCCACGCCTCTGGCCTGTACCCCAGCTTGTATGTATACATAAATAAATCTTTAAAAAAAAAAGTCAGAGGGAATTTTTAAAGCCACAGAGAATTAAGAATGTGACACTATCCCTTATATGAAAAAGACTGCTGCTTTTGCTCTAAAGTGTCTTTGGGGTTGGAATCTTATTTAACAAGCAGGGTTGGGCGGGACCATGATTAAACAAACAGTTGTCAATAGATTTAAAATGATAAATATTGTAGCACAGAAAAAAATTCATTTTCAGGATTTCTTGAGGTAACAAAAAGAAGAAAACATATTTTTATACTGCACAATATAACAGTTTTATACGGACTGGAATACATGATTCTGACATCTTGAACTCTTAAAAATTCCCCTAGGAAATGGCCAGAGATAGATACTGACAGAAACAAGTTCCCATTTTAAACTCTTTATAAGCATTTTTCTTATTATTCAGGTAGCAGCCTTTGGGCATTACTGGAGGAAGCAGAGTGAAACAGTGTATGTTCTTAACTAGTTAATGAAAAATTGAGATAAACAAAAGAGTTGCTTAAATATAGATTTTTCTTCTCACATAATTTGTCTCATTAAAATGCTTTTAATATTCTGTATTCTGATTTTCCTTGAAGGAAATATTGTTCTACAAAATTCCAATGAGACTTGCTAAAAATAATGTCTGTGACAGAAATGTTAATTTCCTATCTAAATAATTAAATTTAAAACTATTGCATTTTATATTTCAAAAAAAAAAAAAGATTGTTAGATCTTTTCCCTTAAGGGAAAACTCAAGCCCAGAGAGCCTAAAAAGCTTGCCCAAAGTTATAGAGCTATGGATAGCCAGGGTTGTGTTGAACACAAGTTTCTATCTTTACTCCAGTTCTCTTTGTGATATGCTGAGCCAGCACTGCTGATTTCAGAGTTAGCCTGCCTTCCTTCCATTGCAAAAGGGAAATCATGTTGAAATCCGCATACAGGATGCAAAGATGCCATGTAGGAATCCAGTAGGCCAAAGTGGAGATTTAGCGTATGGGTCAATTCCGAATTTTATTCTACATAGGTTATAATATTGTGCATGGGTTAGAAAATAGATAATTAGGGCCTCCCTGGTGGCACGGAGGTTAGGCACTGCATTGTAGAGCTGTCGGCAGCGGCGATGTGGGTTCGACACCTGGCCTGGGGGGATTCCCACATGGTGCAGCAGACCTCTCCTGCCTCGCCCGCTGCTCCCCTCAGCAGTGTATTTCCATCGATCTGCCTGTTCTGCACCCCACTCTGTGTCTGGTGAACCATCTCACCGCTCCACGCCTCTGGTCTGTGCTCCAGCTTGTATGCATAAATAAATAAATCTTTTTTAAAAAAAGAAAATAGATAATTAGAATATTTTTTTGTTATTGCTCTAGGGAATCTCAAAACATGACTGGTGTTATGTCAAATTATGTCATAAATAAAAGTTTTCTTTTGAACCTTCAATTTTTCTACTTTGTGTCATTCCTTTCAGTATCTCTATAAAATCTTTCATCTGTGATTTACTACCTGTTACTTCCATTTGATCATGTCACTTCAAAACTTATATAATATCAATCATTTTTAATTTATTATGAATTTGAATGAATATGCTACCTCTCCTTAGAGTATTTGTGTTTTGACATTTTCATTGTAGAATAAAAGGCCATGTCTCCAATTATTAAAAAAATAAATTCAGGCACTAATTACGTGGTGATTTTTTTTCATTTGTGGACGGATACTTATTCTGCTCCTTTAAAGATATACTACTGATGTAGTTATTTTTTTTCTTCTGACCTTAAGCTTTCTTTTTTGACATGTTTCCTAGGACAATAACCATTTTTCCCTCTCCTTATATCAGAATTTATAAAAAGAGTCATTACTATGATTTTTTATTTGATTTAGTTAAATTCATGAACACATTAGCATACTCTCTGCAGATACTGTGCTTAACTCTATGAGGAAGAGAAAGATGAATAGGACATTGAACTATTATCAAAGATCTCGAATATTCCACATTGTATTCTTGAGCACAATATGACTTTTCTCATTTTCTAGTTTCATATCACAAAACATGGGTTACAGGTCTTTATCTACCAATTCTGTGTAGCCCTTACCAACTAACCCAAGTCTGTATTCTATATAAAGTCCACTCTCTTCAACAGTATAATGCAGTGGTTCTCAAACTTTTGGACTCAGGTATTTTTGTTTTTATGATATTAATATATATCATAGAAATTTAGACTGAGTATATTTACAGTTATTCTAAAATAACATTAATTGCTTTATATAAATAAAAAGTAATAGCATATTTTTTATGAAAAATGCTTACATTTTCCAACACACATTTATTGAGAATGGCATTATTTTTCAGTATTTGTAAATATCTTTAATGTCTAGTTTAGTAGAAAACAGATGGATGCTGATACCTATTTCTACATTCAATCTGTTGCTATATGTTGTTTTGATTAAATGACATAAAAAATCTAGTTTTGTACACAAACATAACTAGAAAAGAGAAGCTATTTTAATAGCACTTTCAGATAATTATGAGTATTCTTTGATACTACACCAAAACTTAACAAGTTGTACTAATTTCTTTTTTTTTTTCTTTTTTTTTTTTTTAAGATTTATTTTTTATTTATACATACAAGCTGGGGTACAGGCCAGAGGCGTGGGGCAGTGAGAGGGTTCACCAGAGACAGAGTGGGGAGTAGAACAGGCAGACCAGAAATACACTGCTGAGGGGAGCAGCGGGCGAGGCAGGAGAGGTCTGCCGCACCATGTGGGATTCTCCCCGGCCGGGCGTCGAACTCGCGTCGCTGCTGCTGACAGCTCCACAGCGCAGCGCTCAGCCGCTGCGCCACCAGGGAGGCCCAAGTTGTACTAATTTCTTAAAGGTGATTTCTGATTTAAAATCTGAAATTATGTCAAGAAATTTTATGCTGGTACATTAAAGCCCATTGGTCTATCATAATAGACTTTAAACTTGTCTGTAACTCATGCATTATTTTGTAACATCATTATGATTTGGGAAATATTAGTTTAATATGTTGTGATTATCTACCAAAGGCTGACATGTCACTCTACCATATCAATAATGCACATTCATTATTGTCATCAGGAGTTCATCAGAAATGTCGTAAGTTTTGGGGAGCCGTCATGATGACAAGTACAAATTTTCCAAAACTTTAGATAGTCTTGAAAGCTTAAATTTTACCTTTAGCAAAAATGACTATCCAGATAGTGTTCTTCAAAATGACATAAACATGAGGATAAGTGGAAACTTGACAGTAATATAGCACTTTTCTTGGGGATGACCATTAATTTTGCTCCAATATGTATAGGAACAGTAGATATGCTTCCCATTTTGTCACACAGAATATTGAAAAGACATGTACCAAAGACTGGCAATTTCATGAAACTGGCTTTAAAAGAAACTGGCTTTAAATTTTATTTGTCTTGTAAACTGAGTGTGGCAATGATGAATACAAAGACTACTTTTGTAATTCGGAGTCTTTGTCTTGTCTCACAGGTGGCAGTAGTTTATCCACATATCTTTTCCACCATTAGTGCAAAAGCCAATAGGGTTGATTTTAAAAAGTTTCAAGTTTATTAGCAAATTAGCTGTGAGGTCTAGACCCTGAAAGAGAGTTGAGGATACCCAGAGTTCCATAGTTCACATTTGAAAACAGTTGCTAATGTAGACAGAACACTATATTAGATTAAATCTAGTCTGATATTTATTAGTTAGTATGATTAGTAAAAAAAAAGAAAAGTTTGCTTTTTTGGGTTTTCAGTTATATACAAAATGAAGGGAAATGGAAATCTCTAGCTCTTCAAATTCTATTCTTTCCTGTTCCTCTTTTGTTTGTAGCTATATTGCCACCACATGGCTGGGCAGAGCAATTCTAAGTCCTGAAAATAGTCATTTGCCCTTCTAATCAAGCTGCAATTTGTGTCAAGTAAGGAACAAAGAAAGTTAAATTTGCATATTCTCTTACTGGTGTGCCATTTGGGGATCGAAATGTCACTTCTTTATGACATTCCATGTTTCTTTTTTAAATTTGAAATAATGCTGACTTTTACTTTTGAATGATTATAACGTTAATACTTTTATATTTTTGTATTAAATTTTTGTCAAAAATCTCAGTCTGGAAACTAACAATAATCATAGCTACTATTTATTGAACAATGTGTTAGGCACTATATTAGCTGCTTTATGGTCCTTATTTTATTTAAAATTCTGAACCAATAATGAATTGAGTTATAGATAATTGGAAGAAATGCGATGTTTTTGAAACTATAAAACAAACACTTCATATGTATAATTCTGACATGCTGAGGGTGATGTTATGTTGCAAGACTATTTTTCTTGTCTATCTTTCATGTCTTGGATATTTAGAAATATTTGTAATATGTATATATAAATATATACATAACATATACAAACACACAAATGTACTTTATGTCAGAGAAATATCAAGATTTTTGCAAAGAAAGCTGTAGTAAGCAGAGAGTTCAGGTAGATGGAATTCAAGACACTGTCCATAAAAGGATCATTATGAACAAATTTGTACATAATTTGAAAAACAAAATTCTTCACTTCCAATGCATGCAGTTGTGTTTATTACAGGGCATGATCTTTTGCTTAGTCCCTGAGGAAACTGACATCTGTATTCCATTTAATGAACTTCTGTTTGTTCATAAACCATGCAAAAGAAAAGATCCTAGTACATCTATGAGCATACCCAGCTTTTCAACTTTGGTTCCCAGAACTCAAAGCAGGCACTCTGGGAAAGAACTCATAAGTTTCTACATGTTTTGACAGACTGAGTCACTTAACGTTTGCTCCCTTTTTAAAGCTACATTTATCTTTAGATTAATGAAAATAATTTTTATTATATTTTATTATTATTATTTTAAGCAAAGATCAAAAATCTTAGCATGGTGTTACATTAAATTATATCATTCAAGCCTGTTAAGTCCTCTTTCCTGTTTTTTGGACTGAATTCTGAATAATGATTCAGAAAGAACAGAACAACTACAGTGGTGTGTCAGGGAATCAAATAAGGTGTGATTAGATCAAAATCAATCTCATGCAAATACCTGCTATTGAGTTTTCCCCTTCTACGTGTAAGGGATAGCTAATGCACTGTTAAAAAGCTCTTTAGTAGGTACATTTGAAAATGTAGTTTTTTGCTGATGCTAAACTTTAATAATAACTAAGGCTTCTTCCCATGTTTTTTAAAAGCCTGACAATAATGGCTCAGTAATTACTGAACTAATGTTATCAATTCCAACAGATATCACATTTATTAAACAGAAAATGCTATGTTGCTGTTCATCAGTTAGAAATGTGTGTAATTGAAATATGAAAATGAAGTCTGTTGGAGTATGTGATTCATCATGAATTCTGCAAGCCCTACACTAACTCTCCTTTTCCTAATTAAACTGTCAAATTGAAATCTTATAATTAATGCAACCACATGCCTTATACTAGGCTTTCCACCCGCATCTAAAGCTCAATTCAGCAGAAACTTTGCAAGAGCCTTCTCTAGGAAGAATGCAATTCTATGCTCTTTTAATCTCTTGAACAGAAATCCTAGTCTCCTTACTCTCCATCCCCCCCGCATACACATACACACCACAAAATACTGTGTGGTGTGAAATTTCTGTTCTCTGCATGATTAGGAGTGGAGTCGGCTGATGGGTACTTCAGGAGAGCTGGTAATCCAGGCTTTGAAGTTTTCCCAGTCAGTCTAGTGGAGAGGAAGTGGAGTGCAGCAACGAGGTCTTCTGTGTTCCTTCTGGTTTGCTTATTTCTACATCATGACTCGGCTTTTGTCTTTTGTTGTTAAAATTTAAAGACTGAGGTAAATCTTTTCTGGTTAGAGCTTGGAGGATTTATAGATTCTCACCTCTCTCTTATAACAGTTAAAGACAGAGTAATTAACAGGAATTTATTACTCAGCATACCAAATTTTTATGTATGTAATAACCCTTACCCTGGCTGCTGTATATATACAGAATTCTGCTTTGGCAAGAAGCAATCTTGGAGATATCTTACTTTGAGCTTAGTTTTGCATATCACTCCAATCACTTCAGTAGTAAAAAAAAAAAAAATGTCTCTTGTGTTAACTCAGATTGATTAGTCTGTATTGTTATTTTAAAGATTGTATATTTATGTCTGGCTCAGTGGGGCAAAATAGTGCTGGGATAAATTAGTAATGTCTGATATGATAAGGCAATGGCTAGGGGCAGCAGAATGACTTAATTTCTTCCCTGGATTGTGAGGTCCTTATAGATGGTTATGAAATATGCCTTGCAGTCATCTGTGATATCTCTAGTCTCTTGGATTTTTATCAGGTTCTACTTCTGGTCAAATTTGAGCTTGTCTTACGTTTTTCTAAGAAACAGTTCGTATACTTAGTTTTCAAATTTAATCATCACATCCATCTGATCATCTGAGCTCGTCTTTTCTTCAATTTCTACAAAACAGTATTTTACTCACTGATCTGAACTTCTGCACAGATGTTGTCCTCTTCATTCTCTGGTTAGATTGGGTCCATAAGTCTAAACACATTTCCAAAATATATAGATCTTAAATTTACTCCACTAGTATGCACAATTATATGCATTTTAGCTATGCAAATGTAGATAATTAGTATGCCACTTTTTGGCATATCCAGAGCAGGCCGAATGGGGGGCAGTTTCTGGAGAGTCATGAAGCATCTGCTTTAATAATAATAGTTCGGCTCTGTTTCTCTGTGTATAAAAAATCATGTGAGTGTCTAGAACCCTGCAAAGTGCTAGTGAATGGGACTTACTAGGAAAGAACGAGTAAAAGTGGCTTTGATTTTTTCTTTTTTTAGTTTATGCATTTTTTTATACCAGCATGGTGAATGCTGTAAACATTATACCTTTGCATTTACACACATATATAACCTGCAGGCAGCAAGGGCATCGCTGGCCTTTCTGATCTAGACAAAGTATTATTCTACAACACCTGTCATTTGCTTAGAGCGGTAACACACTGCTTCCAAGACTTCTGAGGATTACTGATAGGCTTATGTTATCATGATTCTGTCTACCCTGCTTCTTTTGATTTTCTTCATTTCTTTATATTTTCTAGCTGTTTCTTCATTTCTGCCCCGGTGCTAAATCAGGTATGGAACTTAAAACTTGTCCTTCATTTCTGCATGCATGCACAGAGTTTTTATGTAGAGCAAACATTTCTGAAAATTGAGATCAAGTATCTGATACCACAACAGCATGAGAAATTTGTGATGAAATTACTCATTGTAGTTTGTGGGAGTCCCTTGGTTATTTTACCACGTTGCACTTCTAGTTTTTCTCTCCCAACATGGAAAAGAATCTATGATTTTATTATATAAAACAACTTCATTTTCTCTAGTTCCTTCTCTGAAATTGAGAATTGAATTTTTTGCATGTGAAAAGATAGAGTAATGCACTTTGCTCTTCAGGTCTCTGCTCAAAAATGGGTTTACTATGCTGGGTTTCATTCATTCTTTCCCTCAGACAGTTAAGAGAGTTAAGTATATTTACCAAGACCTAGATATTGTGGAAAATGATGGTGATGGTCAGTGTCTGGTGTGAAAGAATTTTCTAGAGACAGAGTAAAGGGCAGGAAGATGCAATTTTTTGAATACACTGATGGGGAAGAGGTGGGAAAGAAGGAAGATTTCATTTGCATGGAGAAAGAGTGAAGGCTCTCTTTTATACACTGTTTTCTAAGGCTTTCTTACTGTGGGTACCCCTTTGTGCCAGCTGCTATCTGCTGGGACATCTAGTCTCTGGAGCTGGCCTTTGACACAAAATGTGTTCTGGCTCTGCTTCTGCATTCCTGAATTGGGGCTTTTTATTCTGGTCATGGTGGTTGGTCTTATGCCTCTGGTTCCCATGGCAACCTTTTTTGTTTCCCCTTATCTCTTCAAGCGTCCCAGCATTGCAGGCTGAGCAAGAAGTAGGGCCAAGTTTAACTCTATTACATGATACCTGGACACTAGATTTTGGTGCAGGGTTAAATATTTCTATTTATTAATGTCCATATGTATATTTGTAAAGCATACAAATACACATAGATCTAGATTTTTGTACTTACATGCAGGTGTATTTTCTCTAGCCATTTCAGTGGAGATTAATAGGTAGATTTTGTTGGAAGATGGCAAGAATTTTGAGGGTCCTTGATATTTTATGAGAAAAGATTTTCAAGAAGTACCAAAAAGAGAGCAAGTGACAGAATTTAGTAGAGCAAGAGAACAAAATGCTGTTCAGGACAAGGAACAGACTCAGAAGGCAGGAAATCTGCCCCTAGACTCTAGAACTCCCAAACTTTTATGTGTCCTATGTCCTGGTTGGGAGGGGTCCCTCTTAATTATGTGTACCTTGTTCCCATCATTCCTCTAGATTCCCAGAATTTCAATTCCTCCTGCCTTCCTCTGAGTTCTTAGGGGAAACTGCCATGATGGAGGTGATGGCGTTTTAAAGTTTGGTGTAGAAACCAGATTTATCAGGCAGTTAATGGTAATCAAAAATTGTGAAAAGGGTAATCATGCCAGACCATAGTCCAGGCCTCCTGGACTGACCAGAGAGTATAAAGTTCTTGAAACAAAGTGCTGGCACCGGCCAAATTTTGGAATGCAGGACCACCGCTTTATTTGGAGAGGTGGGAACGTTTGTGAAAGGGCCCCTTTTCTATCCCTGGTGGTTCACTACCAGCAACAATGCTGTCTGTATATATATATATCTTTACTGACTCTGAGGTTTTCTAGGAGATAATTGTCTAGAAATGCAGTTAATTTTTTAATAGACAATATTCTGACCTTCAAAACAGCTATTTCAAATTATAATCCAGTGTACAAACATTTCCATTTCACCACAGCACTGCCCACCCACTAATATTTTCAAATTAGAACAAGTTTTGTTAAGCCACTGGGGAGAAATGGTGTGTCTTTTTGGCTAATTTGCACTCAGTTACTTGTGATTTTGGACTTTGTTTTCCATTCGCGTGTTGGCTGTTCGTATTTCTTCTTGGATTGTCTATTCATATCCTTTGACCATCTTTCTGTGGACCCTTTCTATTTTTTTCTACTGTTTGGTGGAAGCTTCATTATTGAATGTTGGTCACCTTTCTCCATTAAACTTTTAAGATTTTCTCCAAACATACCACATCTATTATCTGAAGTGTAGTTTGCATCCCTGAAATTTTAGATTATATTTTATCTTTTACTCTATCACTAATTTTCTTAGAGATTAAACGTATGACTTCAAAAGCCCCTTCTGCTTTCCACTGCTTTATTCTAATTCTTTTATAAATTAGTTTCATACATGTGGAATTTTAATCTTTACCAAATTTTACTTTTGTGGATTCCTACTGTAGAGGTAAGAATCTAAATTCTTACCCCCACCTCCATGAGTGGTCAATTATCTGAATGCCATTTATTATTAAAGAGTCCAAAATTTAAAGGACTCTTTAAATGTAACCACATATACAAGGATTCATTTCAGTATTCTGTAGTTTTTTTAAAAAAAATGAATTGTGATATTCTGCATGACTGGTGCTTCTCATTCTATTCCATTTTCAATTAATTTCTGGCTGTTTTCCAAGTCACTACCATATATATTCAGTGATTTTCTTACTGGTCCCCTTGGCTGTCTTTCTCTGTTTATTCTCTGCCACACAAGTATCTCACATGCTGGCTATGTCTACAAATATTAAATGTCTCATTTGCTTCCCAAACTTTCTAAACAGATGAAAATAAGTTTTTCTTTTATTATTTTAAATGCATGGTAAATTTTCCTTTCTACTCTTGAACAAATGTCAAATCCATAGTTTCATTTTCTCTAAAATCATCTGCAACAAATCATAATCTCATTAGCAAATAGGAATTTATACTCCTGTGCAAGGACAGACATTATGGTAGCCTGTTTTGTTGTTGTTGTTGTTTACAAAATTCTTACAATAAAACTAATATGTCATTTTTAGAAAGCACATATATACAGAGAAAATTTATATACAATCCCATTATGTAGTGATAATTATTAACTTTTTGATATAGCTTTTCTTTTTTATACACACCTTATTATTATTTAGAAAAAGCAAGTCAACTAGTTGCATACTATTTATTTACTGTTTTTACTTAATTTGTTGTAAACATTTTTTAATGAACAATTTTTTTTTCAAATATCACATTTATGCTCTCGTATTGTTGTGCCATGATTGATTTTACCAGTTCATCGTGTGGGGATTTTTAGTTTGTTTTCATTTATTTTGAATACTATAAATATGTTGCAATGAACAACCTTTTAAGTAAACTTTGTGTGAATGTATGATTATGTCCTCTGTGAATTTATTAGCCAAATTATTAGAGAAACATTATGTAAAGTTATTGTTATATCGGCCACCTTACTCTCAAGAAATCTCAGCTAAGGTGACACTTATGTCTCTACACAGAATAACAATGGTCTTACGTCTCTGTGCATGTATGGCGTGAGACTTTATTTGACTGTAACCACAATTGGGCATCTCAGAGAGTACAGCGAGGGGATGCTGAAAGCTGTGCTAGAGACTGTGGGCATTTCTCCAGTTCACACTCTTGGAACTGTTCTATCTCAGCATGGTAGTCTGTCCAATATTTAAATGGATTGACTTAAAAATACTTGCTGGCTGGTGGCCAGTTTTGGATAACGTTAGATGGGAAGTGATTCTCAAAGGAGAGATTATGGGAGGAAAAAAGGAATAATTATTTTCTCATGGGACTGAGGATGATGCCAATGCTCTCTGATAAATGAAAATGCTACTCGTGTGTAATGAATTATTGTCTGTTTCTAGTCTATTCCCACTTATTCTGGTGAGCAGTTCAGAACATAGCCAGTTTGGTCAGAGGGGAGGAGTTCTAGCTTGGCTTGATGCTGTATATCAACTTGAACAAATGTTTTCCACTTGTCTGAGTATCAGATTCCCCAACTAGTTGTCAGATTTAAGTGAGGTAATTTATGTAAGCCTTTTGGAAAGTGCTTGGCAAATGATAAACATTCTCTAACTGTTAATATTGTTAGCTAATGGTGAAGTAGAATAACAGTTTTTCCAGTGTCATAATGTAGATAGGAGCATTATCCCTTCTACCTCTGGTGGTTTTAAGTTTGGCTGAACATTTATCTTCTCTTCTTCCTTTGGAATCTGCTGAATAAACCAAGAGGAGAGGAGGGAAAAAGAGATACCACTTATGACAATATTATGGTGCACTCAGTTTCTATTTAAAAGGTAAGTTTTTTATTAGATTAGAGAGGTAGGGATTATTAGCTGTATGCAGAGAATTAGAAAAGAGAGAAACATACATTTATGTACATTTGTATTATCTTCAATTATTATATATATATATGTATATATACATTATCAATTTGTATTAGCCTCATATTGCTCAAAACACTTCTTAACCAAATGCAGCCCCTGGAAATGTTAACTATGCCCCCCCACCCCACCCTATACAAGCTATTGTGCATGAATTCAAATTAGATGTTTTCAACTCTCTCACATAAGAATTTTGGTCCCTAATTCCAAAGACACATTTAGTAACCTATTTATTGTGGCCAAGAGTGTCTTAATTTCACCTTAATTATCTCCAGCTTTAATTTAAATTTGTTTCCTTTTCTTTCTCCTTTATAGACAGATAAAAGCTTGACATTTTCATGATAAAATTGTCTTCATATATGTGAAGACAATAATTAATCTTTTAGGTCTCTATTTGGTAAGCTAAAAAAAACTCAATCCCTTTAACCTTTTCTTTCAGTTCATTTGTGAAAGAATTGGTTTAAAGTGCTTTTAGACTTGTAGCTTCCTCTTGAACTTTTACCTCTTGAACTTGGCATTTCAAGAAAAAAATGTGTGACTTTTTTTTTCTCTGGGCCACAAAATGATTTAATTATAATAATGTTTGACAATAATGTAATGATTGCAGACATCCACACAAGTCCAAGGATGTTGCCTTAACATCAGTAGCTGTCCATTCGCTTAATATACATTTATTGTTTACTTACTTTGTGCCAATGTTGGTGCTAGGCAAGAAATATTTTTTTAAAGATTTATTTATTTATGCTTACCAGCTGGGGTACAGGCCAGAGGCGTGGGGCAACGAGAGGGTTCACCAGAGACAGAGTGGGGATAAGAACAGGCAGATTGATGGAAATACACTGCTGACAGGAGCAGCAGGGTGAGGCCAGAGAGGTCTGCTGCACCATGCGGGAATTTCCCCAGCCGGGCATCGAATTCGTGTCACTGCTGCCAACAGCTCCACAGCGCAGCGCTTAACCGCTGAGCCACCAGTGAGGCCCTAGGAAAGAAATATTAACTAAGACATATATACCTTTATAAAGTTTACATTCCAAAAAGGAGCAGGGGATGACAGACAGTAAACAGAGACAACTAAAATAAATAATGTGACTTCAGATAGTGATAAGTGACTTAAAAAAACAGATTAGGGTGATAGAAAGTAGAGTCAGGAAGATCAGTGGCTATTTTAAAACAAGTGAGCAGGTAAGAAATAGTATTTTATAGAGAACAGAATTATGTTGAGCTGGTCATACAAAAATCTGGGGAAGAACACTTCAGGCAGAAGAAAGGAGGGAAGTGAAGTCAGATGTGGAAGAGGTTGGCATGTTGTAAGCCGGTGATGTGGCTCGTGAGGACAGGACGAGGGAGCCTTGTGTCAGTGGGGTTCAGAGGTGTAATGGGGCCAGGTCATATAGCATCAGAAAGGAGATGTTACTAAATTTGGGTTTTATTTCAGATGTGATTGGAAGTCACTGGATACATAAGCACTGCATGAAGCTGTGTTACAGTGTTTTACAATATCCCTATGGCTTAGGTGTGTAAATGGTAGAAGTGGGGAAATGTATTGACAACATAGTTTCTCTCACACTTCACAGAAAACTTTTATTTATTTTTATTTTTATTAGTATTTTTGCATAGAAGAAGTGGGGTGTAAGCCAGTGGTATTGGGATGAAAGGCTTCGCCAGAGACAGAGTGGGGAGCAGAACAGGCAGATTGACTGAAAATACATTGCTGAGGGGAGCAGTGGGTGAGGCAGGAGAGGTCTGCTGCGCCATATGTGAGTCAGCTCCCTGGCCAGATAGAACTCAGGCCGTGGTGGTGACAGTGCTGAGACTTAACCCCTAGGCTACCAGGGAGGACCATCTTTTAAATCTTTTAAAGAACTTTTTTCTCCCCAGTATAGAACTTAAGAGTCTGAAAGACTTTTAAGACTTAAGCATACCCACCTTGGGTATGCTATGTTGTTGCAGGTATTTAACGAAAGTGATAAAAAATATCTCAGTGTAGTGCAGTCTCATTGGTCAGGTGTAGGATTCCATGCATACTCTTGGAAAGTTAGGCAGGCTTAGGCATAATCTTCAAGGTGGTCATAAGATTTAGTTATTTTGTCTGAGAGATAATTTCACTTATGTCAAAAAGAGTTGAAAACTAAGTTAAGTGTGGAGATCAAAATAAACTGATTGGAAGATACAGTCCAACCTTGGTGAAGGAAGAAGACACATGCAAAATAAGTACCTGTATTAATGATATAATTTGCAATTTATCAAAATATGATTGTTTTTAGTTTATTTCTTTTATCCTTTGCCAAATCAAAATCTAACCCTTAAATTTAAGTCCCTTCTTACATAAAGGCAGATTTTTGGACTTATGCCCCCATCTGTTGTTCTTTAATAATTTTTATTTTCAACTTTCCACATTGAAATAAAAAACCAAAGCAACAGCTTAAATATTTTTTTAAGTTGATATTAGTATTTTAAGAATTTTGGATTCTATCATTTTCATCACAGATATACATGCTTATTATCTATGTATTTCAAAATGAAATTAAGTACTCTTGGATATTCTAAAAATCTAACCCACATAGGCTATTTTCCCCTGATGGTAAACGATGCATTCTGAATTCAAATACTGATTTGCAAATTTGCTTTTGGACTTCAAGCTATTTGCTAAGATGGAGACTGACTGTGTTGGTGTACTGCTTAGAAGAAACCTGAAGTACGGTAAAGAACTGAGTAGGGTGGATTGAGAGGCCCGAAGTCAGTCGTGCTGCTTTTATTAAGAAATGGTTAATGTTTTCTCTGCTTTCACTTGAACCTGACTCATCTGCTACTTGATATTTACTGGGACTAAGGGAGCTTTTTTTTTTAACCTTTTGAGCAGTTGACTCTGTGTACAATTATGCCCTAAAATGGGAGCCCTTAAGCTGTGTTTTGAGGGGTAAAAATAATCACAGTAGAACAAAAGTGATTCACCTCTCACTTTGCCAGAGAAAAACAGAAGAGAGCAAGAGAGTGAAAACATATTTTGACCACAAAGAGACAGACTTGTTGGAAGCAACATTACTCAGACTCAAGGTTTTTTTTTTTTTTTTTTTTATGCCCCTTTCCTTATTCATGAAAGCATCAATCTCCTTTGCCTGTATCTGGGAACCTGCCTCAATATTTTCCCATAATGATTTACTTAAGTTGTCATCTCTTAAGAAAAAGGAAGCCCATATTTGCCTAAGTGCCAGTCACTGAGTGAGTTCACCTTCCTCAGCATCAGAAGCTTACTCAACCAGGGCACTGCTGGGCCGATTGCACAAGACTTTCACCTCTCTGGACAGAGGGGGCCGTTGCTGAGTAGGCCTTACTGGACATATTACTACGATTATACTGGATTAACTGGCAGTGTAATCGTGTAATAAGTTTACTAGGCTGACGAGGAAAATGCAACTTGTAGAGAACTGTGATTTCCCAAAGGGCTAACAAAGCAGAGGAAGTGTTGAATGGTAGAGACAGAGATGAGGAGTGTTTTATCCTGCAATTCCTGTGATAGTTATAACTTGTCAATAAATAAGAGCATTTTGATTTATCCCCTTCATCAAGATGCTGCTACCCATTTTGAAGTTTGATTTAGGTTATTCTTTCATTTGTTAGTACATGGCAATCAACCAATTACTTATTCCTGTAGCTTTAAAAAATAGACATCCTCTCGCAGACCTCAGATTGTTTTCTCTTTTTTACAACGATCAAGGTGCAGACACATACTGAATAATTTTCATAAAATAATGTTAGTTATTCTCTGAAGATATCAACTATCATTATATTCCCTTTGGGGTGATTATTTCGGAAGCCAATTGTATCGACACGCTTTATCTCTCATCCCTGTAGAGTGGGCAATAAGCAATGTGTTTAGTGCATGCAGCTCTCTGCTGCCAATTAGTAATACCAAAAGTATACACCCCAAAATTGAGGGCTACAGTGTGCCATCAGGTACATCCCAAATATTTTTATCCAATGTGTACTTTGACTAAATGGATAATTTCTCCCCAAAGAATTATCAGGAATAATATTTTAGAGTATAAGTCTTTTTATTTTCATGGTGGGTTGCCAAACCCAGGAACTATGGTGAGGAAGCTCTAAAGAAAGCCAGAATGAGGTTTTAAACATTGACTTCTGGCAATAGTTAACCCTGGACAAATGTTTCCAATTTATGTGGTCTTACCACTCTATTCTCTTTTCCTTGATTTAGGGAAATACAGATCTTATTTCTTTAATATTAACTGCATTAATTCTGATTATCATCTGAAATCAATGTCTTTTGCTAAAATGAAAATTGCTATTTGATAGGGAAATGTTTCTGCATTAGAAATTATATTAACTTTAAATATGATCCCATAGAAACTTGAAAACTCTACTTACTACGGCAGGTTTTTTTTATTGACAGATATATTTTGGTAAATCGTGCAAATATCTGTTTTATTAGGAAGAAAGATTCTAAGGAAAGGGGTTGATACTTTCTCTTCAAAAGTTTTGCATGACAATCAAAGAACTTTTCCTTTCTTTGAAAATCTATGCTTTTACACAATTAGCAGTTTCAGAATTAATCTTTGTTTTTCCTTTTCAGTAAGTCAAAACACCATACGAGGTGTGCTTTTGCAGGAAAAGAGAATGAGAGGAAGGAAACAAAAAGACAATAATTTCCTCCTTCAGCACATTCTCTTTTTACTTAAACATTTGTGGAAGTGAGAATGTGTCTGTGTTTGGAGCATCGAGCTTCAGTCATGATGGTTTTGTGCTGTAAGAACCTGCTCCAAAACCTGCTCTCTGTGTAGCAGCTCAGATGGAAAGACCGAAAGTGTGTAACTGCTGGCTTGGCTGCAGGACAACAGCGCTCAGCCACCCCAGACTGTGGAAGCCTTCAAACTAAAGAGTTCCAGTGCCAACCAGGGACCACCAGGGCTCCAAAGACCAATTGCTATGATTCCATGCTAGGAATTTAAATATTTTGGATGTGTCACAAAATGTCTTTCCTCTCTCTAACTCCTTGTATCTCTCTCTCTCTCTCTTTTGCTCTTGCTCTCTCTCTCTCTCTCTCTCTCTCTCTCTCTCTCTCTCTCTCTCTCTCTCTCTCACACACACACACACACACACACCCACACACACGACTTCACATTTTAAATCATCCTTAGGAAAAAGGAAATTATTCAGTATACATCTCATAGTCTAAGAACAACAACTCTGATTTATATTAAAGGATACTCAGAAATAATCCTAGTTTGAAAATACCCCACGCAATTCTAAATATTTGCAAAGCCTTTTTTATCCCCAAACATGAAATATGCTGAGTGTACTGTCTTTTCTCCTTCTTGTTTTCATTTTTTTTCCCCATTTTATATCTTATTAGTACATTTGTTTTATAAATGTAAAGTGGAGGGTATTAAAAGTAATGTCTAGCATGAATGTTTAGAGACACCAGATTTAGTGATTCCATACTGAGAGCTGACTGTATGTAGTGCCACTTCAAAGGAAATTGCTGAAGAATTTTGTCTTTTACATCTGATGTTGATTTTTTTCCATCCTACCTAGTTACCCTGGTTGCCATCTCTAGAATCACTTTCCTAATACACACTCAGTAATTTCCTCTTGGATGCTTAAGTATTCAGATAGATTTGTTCTCTACTAAAATCTCCCATGTCTCATACCTTACCTATTGTTTCTGTAATTCATAGGTCATGCCAGACAAGTGACAAAGATGTCTCTGGCTGTGCTTATAGAGGAATTTCAAGCATCTAGAGTTCTCTTCCCTTGACACATAACAGGCAAACGTTTTTTCCCCAGGAAACCTATTTGACACTAATTTAGGGAGTTTTGTGTAGGAGGGGCTTGCTGCCATTATATCACGTCAATACAAGGCATTTTTGGCTAAATTAAGACTTACTTGTCAGGTATTGGTACAATGATAGCCTTAAGATCTACGTGAGTTCATTCCTGAGTATACCCACATGTGTATCTAGTGGTTCTCATATCTGTCCAAAGAAAGCTCCTGATCCCCACTCCCATGTCACAATTTAATATCTTCGTTCTTCCCCATTTCAACAAATTGCACCACCATTTGACATCTTGATTCTTGTCTTTTCCACATGCATATACATTGCATTCATAGGTGTCTTTGATTTTACTTAGTGTAGGTCGTTAGGTTTGTTAGGTTTCTTTGTTAGGTTTATTCCCAGACATTTAATTTTTATTTTTTTGGGTACAATTGTAAATGAGATTTAAAAAAAAATTTCTTCTTCAGACTGATTGTTCTGCACACTGATTTTTGTTTGTTGAGTTTGTATCTTGCTACTTTGCTAAACTGGTTTGCTATTTTAATTAGTTTTCCTGTAGAGTGGTGAAAAGCTGAAAACTTTTGATTCTACTTAGAAAGGGTATTTAAGTATAATTTCCTCTTTTCATTTACATTACTATTACCATGGTCCAAACCTGTTTTCTCTCTCCTGGACCAGAAGAAGTTTCCTAACAAGTATCCCTGTTATTATTTATTTATTTACTTGCAGTGTTCTTATTTACTTTCTTCAAATACAAATCAGTCCACTCCCCATTTAATGACCTCCCTTTATTCCTAAGATAAAACCATCCCCTCCCCATGGCTTTCCAAGTTCTTCATTATGCAGCTCTTTCCTACCCATATTCTTCAAACACATTGAGGTCATTTCAGTATTGACGGCATTGCCATCTCATCCAGGAATGCTCTTTCCTGACTCTTCATGCATTTGGCTCCTTTTCTCATCATTTGTGAGTCACTTTAAATTCTGCTCTTTAGAGGTCATTTCATGCCCACTCCGCCAAAGGGCTCCCCTCAAACCTGTTCTCCCAGTATATCTATCACTTTGTTCTGTTTTCTTTTTTCTATAACCCTTACATAATCTGTTGTTGCAAATTATTTATTGTCTGCCTCCTCCAGTGATAAAGCTTCATTATAAGAAGGATTTTTGTCTTTTCAACATTAAATATCCAGTGCCTTGAACAGTTCCAGACATGAAATGAATGTTTAGTAAATATTTGTTGAACTAATATTTTGATAATGAGTCAAGTTTCAGATTCTGGTACATAGCATTGAAATCCGTGAAGACATCTGTGTTCTTATATTTTTTAAAAAAGTCCTACTGCACTGATAATAAAAATAATAGTTAATTAAAACAAACATAATAATTCCTCTCTATGTAAATATAGTAATACTTGCCTCTAAGTGTAAAGAAGATAGAAAAACTCATTATACTTAGTCACTCATTTAATTCTCATTGACACTTGCTGGGTCAATGTTTAACATCTATCATTTTTATTTGATTTTCACAACAATGTTGTGCATTGTTTTTTAGTTCCATTTTGTAGATGAGAAAGCTGAAACCCCTGGTGCTACTGCTCTTAAGCAGTAGAAGCTTGAAAACATTGAAACCCAACATCCTTGTAAAAGTTTGAGCTCTTCATCATGTGTCCCTTTGATGTGTGTGTGTGTGTGTGTGTTTGTGTATTGCGCATCTTTTTGATGTGAAAAACTTGATAAAATGATGCCTCAAATGATTTTTTAAAACAGTTTTAAAGTGTGCTTAACTTTAAATTAAGATGCGGGGAACAAATTTAGCTATTTATCAGAATACAAGCCTACCTCATTCCTGAGCTAGACTTGTTCCATCTTTGGGGCTGGAATTTTGATCATACTGGATGATAGGAAAAATATATATTCTTCAATAATTAGTCAGAATAATAGATGTCCAGAGCTGGCATAGGCCTCTGGAGGAAACATCATAAATTTCATGCCAAATCAGCTTACGGAGGCAAGCTGAGGCCAAAGAATCACAGCTGTCATTTGGCTGTGGGAAAGAGTTCAGAGGTCTCTTCTACTGTTCATTCCCATGAACTTGAGGTTCTCAGAGGGGCACTCCGGGAGGTGACGCTCCATTTTCTGTAGTAATGTGACCCTGAACATGACAGATTGTGAGTAGTTAATCAACAGGTTATGATAAAAGTCAAAACCTGATTTATTTCTTTTGCCCAAGATTGACTGTATTTTCACAGACATGCAAATACAAATATTCAGCTTAACAGATCTAACAAAAACCAGTTCAAGCTGTCCTATTGACATCTATTCTCTAGAAAAATCATATAAATTATAAAATATAATTAAATATTTCAAGTTTCAAAACAGAAGTGACCTCTACACACAAATGTAATTTTTATTTATGTGGTATGAAATTTATACTATGATTTGAAACAGTAATTCAATTTAGGAGAAATTTCTTTGCTCATGGTAGGGTATGACTTAATCCAAATATGGGATAGTAAAGATGATCCTGAGAATGGAACTCTGCCAAATACAGGAATCTGGTACAACTGTTATGATTCTTTTGGGCTCCATGGTCTTGAAAATTTTACTAGTTTAGAAATGTCATGATTGGCAGTTTGTGCTACAAGCTTTGTGTAGTGAAATTTGGGTGATGATGAAAGTAATGATGATAATTAAATAAAGGTAATAATTTTGATTCTTAATGTGTGTCAGGTAGTGTTCTGAATATTTACTTGTTAATTTAAAAAAATCCTTTTAACAATCTTGTAGCATAAGAACTAATATTATCTCCATTTCAAACATGGGCACATTGTGGCACAGAAAGGTTAAGTAATTTGCCCGTGGCCAAACACCTCATATATTGCAGAATCAGAATTCAAATCCAACCAACCTCCTGCCTCATCAGTAAAATATACTTCTTATGTGTGTACGTGTAATTTGTGCACATCCATGTAATTTACACAAATATGTATATATAATATAATTCTATTACTATCCTGTACTTCAAAATTAAAAGCCAGAATACTTGTGTGATTAATTCAGATAAGATCATGATGAACTAGGACTGAATTGCAGTTTTCAGAAATGTAGAGAGGAAACTATATGGTCACAAAAGTTATTTGGTGATAATTGTGATGAAAGAATTAGGTTTTGCTATTGCTCCATGAGGAAAAGGGCTTGTGGAAGGGCACAGTTAACAAAGAAAATTAGGAATTCAAGGTTTGCTGCTATGTTGGCTGAATAGTTGATACCTTTTAAACCAGAAGACATAAGTTTCCACATAATGAAAAAGTAATAAATACGTTTTCATATTTTTATTGGACTTCTGTTGAATTCTTTAGGTCTTGATATAATAGGTTCATTAAATATACCCCTAATTTGCATTTTGTGGCCCTCTTTGGCATTTGGCTTGTCATTTTAAAAAACCAGAGGTCTGGTAGAATCAAGAGCTTGTTGATTGGTGTGGGGGTGAGGGGACAAAAATTAGACGCCCAGTTCTTCAGTTGAATTATTTTGACTGTTGTCTTCCTATCAGTATATTTTTTAAAAACCATGTCAGAATTGGAGCTCCTTGAAAAGGTTGACGTTTAAATGCTATTCAAATAGAAGAACATGTAACAGCAGAAATTAGAGTGCAGTTTTTAACAAATAGTTTGAAAATCTAATACAGTGTCAAATGAAAACAAACTTCTTGGTCTTTAAATTAGAACAATGGTGAGAGAATCAGAAACAGCTGTGGCACTTCAGGAACAAGAAAAATACTCAGCTGTAATGTGGAGAGTTGATACTGCACTGTAAAAAAATTGTCATTGGGTTTTATTACATGCTAACTAATTAATGATAATGAATCTTATTTTTTCTTTGAACATATTTCAAGATAAACAGGCACAATACTTTGTGTGCATATCTGTGCTACCCTTGGCATCTGAAATAGCTCTTTTTTATTTTGTAAAACCCATGATAGGTGTCTCTTTTCTCCTTAAGCCAGTAATAACTGAGTTGATTCTTAAGATGGCTTTTATCATTATAATTTAATTCCTCTATCATATAAAACTTTTCATTTTCCCTCATGATCATCAATAATGTCTGTATTAACTCTCAGTTTTGTGAAACCAAAATAATAAAGTGAAGAAACTTCTGTACCCCATGACTAGATAATTATTTTAGAATTTAAATAAATATTGGCTACATTGTTCAAACCACACATGGTGAACATGATTTCCCTCCATCTCTCCAAAGCTAAGAAACTACTTTCTGTGATTTATTTGTATGTTTATTTGTATTTTTATATTTATTTCTCTCAACAAACAGATCTTGGAACAGCAAACAGTCAACTGGTATTTTGGGTTCATTGAAATGTCACGGGGCTGTTTTCCCTCTATTTCTGTACCCTCATTTCGTAGATTTGGGAAAACGAGTGGCTTGTTAATGCCAAAAACACTCATGTAGGGTGGGTACTATGGTCAGAGTTTTGGGGTTTAGATGAGCAGACACCCAAAAGTCAGTAATTCTGCAGTTTTTCTCCAGTGGCAGGGTGGTGCACATGTTTATGGTAGAGATGACATGGCTGTATTTATTAAGACACAGAAAGCTTGTATTTTCCTGGTTCTACAGCAAAACCGCAATGATACCTTAGAAGGAGACTGAGAAGCAGCCCCCTTGCCCTCACCTCAGCTGCTCTTTTATTCACCACAGCCCTAGGGACACCCTTGACTCCTTCTACTCAAGAAAGAAGTATAATTGTTCTTGTGTACTTATCTTTTAAAAAACATTAAAGAGCTTTTCTAAAATATCAAGCTCACAAACTTGTCTATAAAACACCTCAAAAACATTGTGGAGCCTCTTGGTAAAATATTAAACCAGAATTTTATATGGTCCTTAGACTGATATGTGACATAGAAAAAGAAATATTTCAGTAGTTTGAGGATGGTATGTAATTCAGGGTTAAAGGAGAAAAGGAAAAAGTCCCCAAAGTTAGGCAGAGATCAGAAAAAAGTGGCAAGGGCAGTAATTGTCAGGCAGTTCCTTCTTTTCTTTAAACTTGGGCCTTTAAAACTTCAAATGGGCCAAAAGCACTTTCATATTTCTCTGCCCCTTGGTTTCTAAAGTTGAACGCTTCTAAATCTTTACAAGTCACAACTGCATTCAACTTTGTCAGTCTCTGAAATCAATATATATTCTGTGTGTGTGTGTGTGTGTGTGTCTATATACACACACACACACATATACATACACACACAGAATATTTGTTTATTAATGCTAATTCTTTACCCACAAAGATAATTCTCTACCAACCTTATAATTGGTAAAGATTTTTAAATAGAGAAAAAACCACCATCGATTATTGACAAATATGGCTCCTGAAAGGGAATAATATCTATGTGTAGGCTAGAAATGATTTCAATGATATAATTAGAACTAAAAGAATAAAATTGGAAAATAAAGGATTTTGCCAAGAAAAAATAGTGAAAAATTTAGCAGTAAGATTTATGCGATGGTGGTAGCAAAACTAGGCAATGATTAAAACCTACTAATTAGTTCCTGGAACTCATGATCAGTTGGGTGGAGACTAGGTGATCTCTACGTAAGCTTAGCCAGAGGTAGTATGAGCTAATAGTAATTACAAATTTGGGAGGTGGATATAATGTTCATATTGACTAGAAATAAAGTGTTTTCAAGCATACTTATGTATTTAGTAGGATCTTTTAGCATAAAAAGCATTTGATGATGTTAATTATAACTTAGTCCTATCCATTTGTTAAGAAAAAATCTGCTAAGGAAGCTGAGTAGATATTTGTTAAAATGAGAAATGTGCATTCAGATTTAGATTTTACTTCACAGAGTAATCATTTAGTTGCTAGGGAAAGATTAGATGTTCATTAAAAAATACGTTTGATAATTCTGTAGAAAAGGTACTTATTAATAATCCAAATGCTGTGAATTTTAGATGAAAAGCCATCTGAAGAGCGAGTATTATAATAAATGCACAGACCTATAGTTATAATGTTATCATCTTTTACAATGCTTATCTTAATATTTCATATTTAATTAACTCCTTTATTGCTTACATTGTAAAATTTTCCCCTGGTTTAAAAGAATAATCTTCATTTTAGAGAAACTGAAAATAAAGCAGAGAAAATAATTTTAAAATCACCTATTATTGTCATAGAAATAATTACCTTTCTTGTGAAAATTTTTGTTTTACCCTCTTTTATGTATATATATGCCAATACATATATTTAAAAGTGTGTATGTATGTATTTTTTACATAGACCAATTTTCACGAAAGCACTTTTGAATTCAAAAGCCTATTCTCTGATGTTTCTTATATTTTAAGATATAGTAAGGAAAGCAGTTAAAAATTATCTTTTGCAAATAGAAGACCATCTATTACTTTTAGATAATCCAATCACATAGATAAAGAGGCACTGAAACTGAAAAGTCTATCAGATTATTTTTGAGACCAACCAGCCCTCCAGTTTATTGTGTTGGATCCTTTTGTCATCCTTGGACACCATTAACAGGACACCATTAACAGGGTGTTTCTTCTTTCTTTTCCTCCCTGTGGTGTGGTGCATTTACAAATTTGACTCTGATTTTAGGAGACTCTGGATTATCATAAGAGTGTGCCACAATGGAGCTAAGATTCGACAAAGTACAAAGTCCCTGCTAACAGGTGTAGTCAGAGCAGTTATTACAACTCTTTGTGACCCAGTTACTGTGTTCTATCTTTGTCATGCTGTCATTGTAAACCATTACCTATGAAAATGCAGTTCCCTATCATCCCATATTAGTGCTATGTCTTCATGACTTACAACAAAAAATGTGCTCAGCGAGTTTCTCAGTACTCTATGTATACAGGGATCTGAACGAAAGTCAGGAATGTATCTACTACATGGAACAAGAAGGCGATATCGATGTAATAAATAAACTCTGAAAATGAGATTAAGAAATCCGAGACTTAGTAAAAGGATTGGTTCTCATTCCAATAAAATCTGATGCAGTTCAAGGACACATGTGTTCTATACTCAGGGGCACAGGGATGCTTCTGTCTGTGGCTTTGTCATCTTAACCCGTGACCTCCAAGGTTATTACTGAAAGAGAAGAGACAGAGAAGGCACATTAGCTTTTATTTTAGTTGTTTCAGTCTGCAGGTGACATGCATCCTTTCTCACCTCCGAGTATATTTGCCAAACTAGTCACATGGCTTCAAACTATCTGCAAGAGATTAAGTAATTTTGCAGGGTGTATCAGGATTCAATTAGAGAAACAGAACCAGTAAAAGATATACATATTGTGAAATTTATTGTGAGGAATTGGTTTGCTCAGTGGTTGGGGTTGGGTAGATAAATCTGTAATCTATAGAGGGGGCCAGAAGCAAGGGGAGATCACAAACAGGGTGGAGCTGCTTTCCACAGAAGTTTCTTTTCTGTTTCAAGAAGCCTCGGTTCTGCTTTTAAGGCTTTTCAAATTAGGCTTACCCATATTAGCCAAAATAATCTGCCTTATTTAAAGTCAACTGATTGTGGCCTCTTAGTCACATCTGCAAGCTCCCTTCATAGCAATGCCTAACTTAGTGTTGATTGAATTACTGTAGCTAGTCAAGTTGACACATTCAAAAAAAAAAAAAAACTGCAAGGGAGCATGTAGAATAATAAGTGAGCTATAATGGTTTCTGCTAGATTATGAGATCATCATACTAGGTCTCATGAGGCTTTACTCATTAACGACTACAACAACAAGAAAGAAATGTGTTAGAAATGATCAGCTCAGTGGCCCTGAGAATTGATGGGTGAGAAGGAAGAGAACCATCATTTAATTATATTATATGTGCATTTCATCATTGAGACTGAATTTATAATTTATTGGAGACAGATAATGTAGAAAAATTTTATCCAATTCTTAGAAACCTGCCAAGAATCGGCAAACACCTAATCATACTAATCTATCCTACCAGTTGTTGATATTTTGTGTAACTGTGATACTAACTATATTTTAATGTACATTGTTCTTGATTTTTCCATGCCATCTATTTTGCTATTATTGTTATTACCTAAGCACCCCATGTATATTTGTTCAATTGTTGTTAGTCAGTCTAGAATTGCCTGTGTCCTTAATGTTAATGCTCCAGAATTTAGATTTTACTTGAAGTTGAAGCAGTGTCTTTTAATTATCTTCCCCTCTTTTCTTGTGCCTCTTGGCATTGCGTTTATATTCCTCTTTTGCTTCTCATTAGCAGCCCACTGAGCTGCATCATCTTCTCTCAGTGGCAGCTAGCATGATAGCTTTCGCTTAGTAATTTCATGTTACTACCAGTCAGTTGGTTCTCCCCATGTCCAAGTCACAGCTTCTATCACCGTTGTTGGTGTCACCTGATAATGGCTGATGGTGTTTCCTATGTCTCCCTGTGCTCTGAAGTCATATTTGCCAAGAGTTGGCCAGACACTAAAGTAGACTGAGTCAAGCAAGTCTTCCATATGCTACCTGCATTTGCTGTATGTATACTCTCTGCATATTACCTAAGCAGAAAAAGAGATTTGCTTCCACCGGCATCATTTCTACCAGGTGAGGAGCCAAAATCAAGCCCTTTCTGGCCAAGTTGTGCTAAGGCTTTCTCTGCTGGAAGTTGTTCTTTGCCAATCAGACATTAAGTCAGAACTAAAAGCAGCAGGAGACAGACAAAGTGATGCAGAATTAATGGACTTCTTTGTGCCAGGTTAAAAATATTTAGGCAGTAAACATTTTTGTTTTAAGGTCAAAGTTGTTCTACCATGGGACCTCTATTATTTTAGCAAGTGATTTATCAGTCACAGACAGAACTGCTTTAGGTAGTTTTAAAGTGAAGTGACTGTACTCACTTAGCCAAAAAAAAAAAAAAGTATATACTTTTCCTTTATTATATACTGGATGAGATTTCACCTTATTGTAACATACCTGTGTAGGGATTATCATCGCAGTGTAACATTAGTGCGTGGTCTATTGAGTAAGCGGTACGAATTTTAAAAATTGTCTAAACACTTCTTTACATGCCAACACTGGTGATAATTACCAAATGTCTATATCTAGAAAAACAGGCAATTCAGAAATATCAATTTTTGCTATTATTTGTGATACACATGTGCTAGTTTTTCCTAAATATAGACCTTTGGTAATTATCACTGGGACTATTTGTTACAACTCCAAAGTAGATACCAATGGACTAGAAATATAATTTATTTGGTAAAAATGTAAATGCTGAAAAATTCTCATTATCTTTTTGCAGAGTACAGTTCTTAGTTTCCTATTCATATTTCATGTAATAATTTTGGATTAGCCATCTGGTTTGTTGAGGGTTGAAAATCTGTTTAACACCAACGCAGAATTTTGTTAAAAAAATAAAACAAGTCATACAGAAATCACAAATGTTTTTCAGGTATTTCACAAAGCTAATAATGAATAACTTTTAGGAGATGGCATGTAAATTTGCACTTATATCTTTAGTTCCTTCTTTTTTTTATTTGTGCAATTTAGATTCACCTGCAGCATGCTTTTTAAACCTATTTTTCAGGGATGTGTCAATCTGAATGAAGTATAACAATTCTTATGAAAAATTTATGTTGGCCCACCCACATT
Organism: Scalopus aquaticus; assembly: GCA_004024925.1. Taxonomy (NCBI): domain Eukaryota; kingdom Metazoa; phylum Chordata; class Mammalia; order Eulipotyphla; family Talpidae; genus Scalopus; species Scalopus aquaticus. The sequence goes on along the minus strand of PVIJ01000393.1, from coordinate 103,569 downwards.
ATTCTAGTACCACTCTTTCCTTTGTCCAAATGGTTAGCTCAGTGGCTTAAATAGACCTCAATTTCTCAATGACACCTAGTCTAGATCCCTGGGACTGAATTATCTCCTCACTGCTTCCTGTCTACAAATAGACTCCAACCCTCTGCTACTCATCCTAGTTATTGGTCCACATGGGGAGAGTGGGAAGCAGAGTGCGGATTTCTCAGAACAGATCCATTGTTTTATGTGTGTAAAAATCTTGAAGTGTTCACTGCAAAAAAAAAGTGAGTCTGCAATGTTGTTCTTATATTTGGTAGGCAATGTTCTCATGAGTGAGTTCCTTTCCTTCTGTAGCAGGAAACAGGTTGCTACCTATGGATGTGGTCATCTGTGACTGTATCCAAAATCAATGACCCACATCCAGCAAAGAAATGTATACTGCTCTATCTTGATGAATTATTAGTGTGTGCATTGTGGCCAAGGCATTAGAACATCTGGATAAAGCATTCCACCCATTCAGGCCTCAAGCAGGGTGGATGTGGGTTGACACATGGCTGGTATTGGACTCTGAAGGTTAAACTGTGGCTCCCACCATTCATCTGATTATGTTGTTAGGGAATATTCTTTGGAGGAGAAGAATATTCAGGCCCATTCAACACATGTGGAGTCTATTAAGTATTCTTTCAAATACCACCTGTATGAAATGCAGCTTTGAAGAGACACACCTAATGGAATCAGAGAAGGGTTTTCTCTGTTGCTGCTGGGGCCGGGCTGAATTCTGAGTAAGATAACCATAATAAACATGCTCCTCGAAGCTGAAAGAAACAGTTGGAAGGAAGCTATAGATTGGCTTTTCAGAATATTCTGAAATAATGCCTAATGTTTTTATCTGACAGGAAAAAAGAATCATTTTTGCTACATGATCTCCCATTTAACCATTTACTCTCTAATGAGAAGTTCAGGGAGTTGTTTCTTCCATTACAGTAATACTGAAGGTTGTAAGGGTGTAAGTTTTGAGAAAATGTGTATGTAGGTACTCATTACTTTCAAAAAGAGATTTAGAATATAGTACCTGACCTGTCTTCTGAATTTTTTTTTTTTGTTCTCCTTAAAATTTTTAATCTGGAAGATTGAAAAATGGTTCCTGTATCACTTATAGGACAACACTTAACAGTGTTCTTAGTAATGACTCAATTTTATTGTTGTTGGTATTAAATTGACTAAGGCAGCAAATAAGAAAAGAATATAAGTGTGTTATTACAACTAATAAATGGATACAACTATGTGGAGACTAAGTTTTCCAACCTAAGTCTATACACATACAGGTGGTATTTGAAAGAATTCTTAACAGACTCCACATCTGTGTTGAATGGGCCTGAATATTCTTCTCCTCCAAAGAATATTCCCTAGCAACATAATCAGATGAACGGTGGGAGCCATAGTTTAACCTTCAGAGTCCAATACCAGCCATGTGTCAACCCACATCCACCTTGCTTGAGGCCTGAATGGGTAGAATGCTTTATCCAGATGTTCTAACACCAAGGCCACAATAAGGCCATAATAAGGTGTGGAGATGGCACTGAATGATGACAACAGGCACTAAATGAGTCTCTCCCTTTAGGTAAAGACACATTGAGTCTTATAGGAGAATCAAAGCCATTCAGTTCATTGTAGCAGAAAAGTGCCATGGTCATATGCGAGAGGACCATTCCGATAAAGTACCCATAGACTGTTCATATTCTTATCCCTTTACCCAAGAAAAATTATTTTTGTTTTCATTGCTTTTATTAGTGTAATTCCTATCACTGACTAGGGTTATGAAGATAAGAGTAATAACTAATAATTTGAACAGGACTTACAAGATCTTAGGTAGTTCTTAAAGATTTTGGCAATGGATTAGAAAAAATTTTCCTCCTTCATTCTCTATTTTTTCAAGGGATTTGGTGCCAGTAACATAAGTTTCTATATTTGCTTCTGGAAGATGATGGCATTCTCTTATCTAAATGATGGAAGGATGACAGTAGAAGACCATAGAAGGGCTGGGTGGGAAGCAGAGAGTGTGCATACTCTCAGACAAGATAATTGCAGTTGGGAGCAGTATAATATAACTTTCATGGGCCCAATGATTTATGAAAGTTGATTTCAAGTCTACAATCAAAGACCGGGTTTAAAGGAAGTGATTTTGTGATTCTGTCTTCTGGATGTCCTCGTGCTTCTTATGTCTGTTTCCTACTCTCTTCTTTGGTAGGCTTAAAAGAGTGGTGTTTTGCTCACATTAGATATTCTGTACATACTGGTTGATATTGATGCATGAGACAATTAAGAGTATTGTGTTCAGATTTTAAGTTTAGATAAGTTTGTGAGCAAACCTAAAGTGCTTAATTGTACTTAATTCTTCCAGACTGACTCTAATATGTGTCTTTTTTCTGGTTTGTAATGTCTACATTCCACTGGTTCTTTGGGGGCAGTAGACCCTCAGCAAAGTAGCTGTCCCTCCAGGTTCTGCTCGGTGACGTACAGGCTGTCAACAACTGAGAGTCTAGCAGTATAAAAACTTTAGAAGTATCTGTATGCCAAAATACATTTTAAAAACTCATTCTATTTATAATCTATAATCCTGCCTCAAAGCTGTAAGACACTGCCCTTCTTTGAAAGTTATTCTTTCGAGTCATGATATTGGAACCAAAATCTCAAAGCATCACACAAGCCAATCTTTTCCCTAACTGCAAGCTTTAGGGTTAGTTTTAATAGCATGCCAATTGCAAAGCTGTACTAGCTACTGCAGGCTATATAGCTAATTCAAAACACTAAATAGGATTGGGAATCCCATTTGGTGTGATTATATCATTAAGCCACAATTGTCTACTTTCATATATTCCTGTGTTTAGTATGGGTGTTGGCAATAATTAAAATCATACATTTTTTTTAAACAATAAATGCGAAGCTTTTTAAAATGGTCTCCTTACTGCATCCCTGTGAAGCATTCCTAGGAAATACCTTCCTCTGGGTTTCTCAGGTTGAAGATATTTATCTTCAATGAATCAAACATGAAACAAGTTCCCACAAGTCAGAGATTTTTAAACTCTGGGATAAGAGCTCACTCCATTTACAGTCAACTGAGGGAAAACTAAATAAAAACACATGTGTACTTCTATTATTCTAATATTGTAAGACTCTGTATGTTATTGGCAGCTTCCCTAAATCTATTTCTGTCTTAAACCTATTATGTATGCGAAATTTTTGAAGCAATAGCAAAACCTAATTTAACCTTGAAAAGTTCCAATGTATTGTTCTAATGTGATATAAATGCTCTTTAGCTTTATGCTAGTCATCTACATCACAGAGATACAGTTCTACCTACTTATGACTGAAATGGCTGATTCTGAGAGATGCTCAGGCAAGTTACAATATAGCATAAAAGGAAGACTCCTTTGAGGAGTGGCCATGTTCAAATGAAATGATCAGAATGTTCTTTATCCTCGATTGCATCTTTAAATTGAGTGCCCTTATTGCCTGGAATTAGGAGCTTCAAGAAGCAGCCTGCACTAGACAGGGATTCTACTCCTTCGGTACCGCATGATTATGTTGTGAGATATTTGCAGAGAGGTTTATTTTGGGCTGGGTGAAATTAGCATCTTTGTTTACAAGAATACCATCTCACTGATCAAGTTAAAATACACGCCTAATAATCAGCATTTCTTAGGCTTTTATGCTGCCCTTAATTAGACTCTTCAAAGTTAATTAGGGGAACAAATGGTACTTTTTGTTCTTTTAAGTCCCCTTTAACAGCTTTCTCAACCTTAAAATGTTCCCACATTTTATAGGTAACTTAGCTTCTGTTTTAAACCTACTGGTTAGCTGCTCATTGGTTAACTCCTCCTTCATTCACAGAGTACAATCCACTCTATTTTTTTGGGTGTCTTTGATCTTTTTTCCCCAATTTTCAACCATTAATATAGTTTATTTTTAGATACAAAATTATTCATTAAATTTTTTTGTTCCTATTTGGGAACAGACTTTTGCTTCATTGCTTAAAAACTGGCAAAACTATGTTTGTGGAACACTGGCACATGCAGGGAGACTAGGGCAGCTTTTGCCTTAGAAAACTGTGCAGAAAAAATTGAATTTCCACACCCCCACCACTGGGTGTGGGGTGATGGTGTTGGTGTGGGACATAGCGCTGTTTTCCATTTGCATTAAAATAAAAAATGATTGACCTCATTTGATCCTTATTATGCATTTTAATATTCTCTTAATAAAAGTATTTGCCTTTATTTTTCCCTTTAACAGAGGCCTCATTGCATGCAGAAAGTTGGCACTCAAAATAATAAGCTAATCCCTAAGATGTGAGATTTTTCAGCCATGATGTCTGTCTGCTTTGTGCCACTGATGGTAATATAAGAGTATTAGAAGTGAACCGAGTAGATGAGAAATAGTCTTTGCATTAGAGCAGGAGTCTGTCACTCTTCTGGCAACCCTGCCGAGAGCTACACATCAAAGCCACCACACTGTGCTAATAGTGTCACTTATCCCACAGCCTTTACACTGTCCCATATGCAGTTACTATGCAGGGGGTGAGCACATGAGGGTGAGAGGGGAGTTGACAATGTGCTAGAAGAAACCGTAGGAGATAAACGGAATGTGATTTATCACCTCTAATCCTTGCAATGGAAAACATTTAGGAAGAGCAAATAATTGAGGTCTTTCAGAAATATGTTTTTATTGGAATAAAAAAAAATCCTTGAATTAATTTGCAGCCTAAAAAGGGAGAAATAAAAATAAATTTTTACAAAAGTCATGAGAAAATCCTTAATATGTATATGTAATTGGAAGGGAGAAATTATGCTTTAAAAACAATCCCCTTAAAACTATTTAGCTTTGATTATATGCCTGAAAGAATGTTTTTAAAAAAACCTTCATTATTGTTTTTGTATATGGCAATCACAATCACAGATATCTACATAACTCAAGTTGCTGAAACAAAAATATTTCTATTAAACGGAAAGCAATCAGTGATAACGTATCCATATTCCCCGTATTGTCTTCTTCCTTACCAGGTTAATATTGTTTCTGTTGTATTTGATATTTTTGTATTGCTGCTTGTATATTTAGTCGTCACTGATTGTAACAGAGTGATAGGTAGGGAGAGTGAGAGGGACCCGCAGCCCACATGAGAAGCCTCTGCCACAGCCCTCTCTCGTGCCCATGAGGCAGACTCTCTAAGAGTGACTGGTACCTGCTCTTCCCTGCTCTTGAAGGAACATGCCCACCTTCTTTCAAGGTCAGTCCATCCAATCATTCTCTTAGGAACTGAACTCCCTGTAAATGTTTCTTCTGCAGTCTTAAAACTATCCAGTGGGCTTGGGGAAAATGTAAATGGTTGAGTGCAGATTTGCTTTAGGATTGTGAACATGCAGAGTTGATAGCAAAGATCTTTCAGCAATGTTTTCGTAGTAGAAAAGATAAAAAATAAATATTTTGAGGGAGAGAAAGGCCAATAGACAGAAGGATTAAACACAAATAAAACATCGCTTGCATTCAAATATCTCTAGATTTTTTTTTTTTCAGTTTTGCACAGTTGTATCTCTTATGTGAGGTCAGATATGACACTTTCAGTTCATTGGGATAGATTCTTTAAGAGTTCAAGGAAAAAATGAGCAGGGCTGTCCATCTTTTGGGCTTTGTTGAATCTTACAGTGGTGACATCGAGAAGGATTTGGCTTACCATCCATTTAGGGGATTTGACTAAATAAAGATTCAAGTGGCAATTTTTTTTCAAGCATGAGGTCAGAGGAGCTTTACAACATTGCAGAATTCTGGAGACCTTTCACAATAAGTCAGGAACCCTGTGGTCCGACGGACAGTAGTATAGAAATGAAGTGAATTTTGTCACCTCCAGAAATCTGTTCCTTTCCTCTCAGTTTCATCTCACTTAAGAGCATCACAATTGGCTGAAACCTGCCTTTGCCATTACCCTCTCTTCCTCACCTAGTTAAGCAAATCCTACATGGTCTCCTTAAGTACCTCTTCGTTTTGTATCTTTGTCCTCATTGCTGCTGCTCCATTTTTGGAGTGACTATACTTTTGAGGCCTTATTATCCCTTCTTTGTATTCCGATCCAGTCCCATAAATTAGAGGATAGAAATAATATCAGGTGTGTCTCAATGCTTGATGCAGGGACCTTGTGTTTCTAGGCCGCCTATCACTGGATCTCCCCTTTGTCATCTGTCCATGCTGCGGGAGGGTCTGTCTGAAATCACAGGGTTGGTAGTGGAGTGTGTCGTGCTATCATTGCATAACCTCCAGTGTCTTCTGGGGAACAACATTCATCATGATCAAAGTCTTCCCAATCTCTCTCGACAAACCCTGCCGCCTTCTTCTCTTCTCATCTCCCACATGCCCCCTACGCTTCAACCGCAAGGGACTTCTCACCACTCTCTGAATATGCCACTCCTTCAAACTCTGTGTTTTCCCATATGCTGTTTCTTTTCCTGGAATGCCCTTCCCTCCTTTCTCTGCATGGTAAACTCCCACTCATGCTGTGAGACCCAGCTCAAATGCCATCTTGTCTCGGAAAACCTCTCCATTTCCTGCAAGTGAGAACTGTGCTCTGCCATTCAAGGATCCACTGGCCTTTTGTGGACACCTCTTTTTAAGATAATTGTGGCTAGTGTCACCCCCAAGCCAGGGTAAAAGAGGCCCCTGCTGGGGAGAGATCCATGGGGTTAAAAGAATAGACTAGCCAGATTGCTAGTCTATTACTTTCTAAATTATGCTCTGGATGTCTGGTACCATAGAACTCCCTATCCAAGGACCCAGTCCCAGTCTAGAAACTGTCCAGGGCCCTTTCCCTGGGTCTTTGCATTTGAGAGCAGTCTGTGTATATGTGGAAGTGCCACTATGTCTGAGGGGCTGGAGGGTGGGGAGGCAACATGTTTGGAGCTTAGGCTTGTTGTCTAGCAAGGCCATACATCAGACCCATCAGACCTAGGGTAAAAGACAGAACTGAGAGTGAGGTAATGTAAAGGGGAGAGTAAGGTCCAGAGCTGGAGGGTAGCTTCTTTGATGATATTGTTTTCCAACCCGGAACTCAATGGAATCCAGGATTTCTAAACTTGAACTTGCTAGGTCATGTTGTCTAGAAGATATGTTTGTCAAGGTAGAAAAATAAGGCATATTTTCTTCAAGTGTTTGTAGCTTAATTTAAAACTCTTAAATATTTAGACACCTGGTATGTGGCCCTCTATTTGTACTCTTGCTCAGCTCTAGCAAATGTTAGGAACAGATCTGTGGTAGTGTAATTAATTTTTGACATCCTTCTTGTCCTAGTTGGGCTGTGAGTTGGGGGAAGAAATCTTTTTACTTCAATAGTTCAGTATCTTTCTTTATAATGTATTTGCTGATTTAAAGAATTATATTCATGATACTTGGTTGATGAAGGCAGGAATGTGTATAACACATTACAAAGACTAGTACCTAAATTGAATAAAGAAAAAAAAGTCAGACTCTGGCTGAGAAATAGACTCAAGGGCCTTGGGTAACCATCCACTCTAAACAGAATTAAAAGATGGTGACATAAGAGGTTCCTGAGAGTTCCTTTTTCCACAGACACACCAGATGTACAGCTCCACATGAGTAATTCCTCCTGAGAAAAATTCAGAAACTGTGTCAGTGACTCCTACTTATTGGACAAATGAGAAAACACCCACATTGAAATGGGTAGGAAAGGCTGAGATACAATCTGGCCATATACCACACCACCTGCACTGTACCATACAATCCAGGGGTGGCCCCCTCACTCTCAGCTTCTACCTGAGAGAAGGTTTAGAGTTCATTAGTGTCCCAACTTTTAAGGTTCCTATGTTAGGGAGGTGTGTCCCAGACACCTTTTTCTGAAAGTCAACAGAGCTTTCATCCGTGAGACCCACAGGCTATAAAAGACAAAGAAGCAGTTCTTAACAGGGGAATGAGCACTTACCCCGGATCTTCCCAAGGCTCTGGGTAGGGGGAGCAGGAAACAATGCCCCAGTCTCCCCCTGGGAGGGGACTTGGTGCATACTTTTAAAGCTGCTGCCTGAGGGTTTGGCTTATAATTTGCACCCCGTCTAGGGGGTGCTGTGGTCCTCTAGGTGGCAGATTCCACCCTCTTCTCTCATCACAGTGATTCAACGATGAAAACAGGTTGCGAGCATCTCTCTGGAAGGAGGTTATACACATGCCCGGAATTCCAACTCTCATGGTTGCCAACAGCAAGGCTTGCATTCACAAGCTCAATGTGATGTAGCAAGCAATGAAACTTTTCTTAATGGGTGTATATATGAGTGTAACAGAAGGTAAGTACCCCGCATCCTCCTACTCCCTCACCCCCGCTCCAGAGCAAAGCATAGGAGATGGCAAAAATAGCCGTGTCTTAGTCTTTCCCTGAAAGGGTTTGATTGCATACTCGACAAGCTACTGCTCAAAGGGCTGGCTTCCAATTTAGCATGATCCTCCCCAAAGAGCAGAGAAGCCAATGGACGATGCCCTTGTTTTCTCCCTCTAGTCTACTCTACTAGTAAAAACAAGTCATTAGTACAGCTTGTACTTATATTTAGTGCCCCCACTTTCATGGCTGCCATACAAGGACCCCAAATCACCTAACTCTGATAGTCAAGGGGACTTGTATTCATGAGTCCCACAGTATTAGTGGGCAGACTGAGAGGTACCCCAGAACCCCCAAAATTGCATGCTCTAAAGGAATCTATGCACAAAGTCAAAGCATACTTAGTGTGAAAGAACTTTAATAACATTAGTGTGCATAGGGAGAGGACAGAAAAGAGGATAATAGTTTCCCAATAAAACACCCAACATTACCCGTCTCCCGATGGGTAAACGCCCAACCAAACAGGGTTGGCCTGAAGCAGGGCTGCTGAAGCCTAAAAGGTTGTGACAGGTCTAAGGCAACTTCTGGTGGGGAATCAGGCAGGGAGTTTAAGGGCCCAGACAATTCTGGTATGAGAGGAGTGAAATCAAAGTACAAATCAAGATAACAGTTGCCCCACGTCAGCTTCCCCACATGTCTCTCACCTCCATGTCTCTTCCAAGTGTCTCTACATGTCTCTACTCCATGCGTCTCTTTTTCCAAGTCTCTGGTGCAAATCTGAAGAAGGGAAACAATGTACCCTTGTCTATGTGTCTTTCTCAGGGCCCACCTGCCTTCTGTGTTATATAGCTTGACCTGGCCGCTTAGTTGCCACATAGTTAAGTGGTACCTCCGCCTTTTATGGAGAAGTTTCTATTAAACAGGACCCCCCCCCTCCATATATGAAAGAGTTTTAAAGTGGAAACCAGAGAACCTCCCCGCCCACCTGCAGCTATATTTCTGGGCTCAGCACAGAGACAGAGGCAAAATTTCCCATCTTCTAGTTTCTCCTTGGCAGAGGCTTAACTACAGATGCTTCCTGAGGGTTCAGCTTCTAATCAGTCTGCATCTATGTGCTGACTGAGATCTTCCCCTTTGAGACACAGATGGGTCTTGCGGCACCCTCTTAACTACTCATCAGATTACAATTTATTGTTATAAATATGAGATGTTTCATGTAAGCCTCCTGGTAACCACAAGGCAAACTCCTAAGGTAGTGACCCAGAGGATAATAGGATGGAATCTAAGCACATCACAAAGGAGAAGAACAGAAGTAAAAAGGAACTACAATAATGAAGACAAACAAACAAAATAAAACTGAACAAAATGGCAATAGTAAGTCTATATTTAATCAATAATTATTAAAAGTGCAAATGGACTGAATTTTCTAATCAGAAGACATAGAGTGACTGAGTGGATAAAAATTTGAGCTCCAACCATATGCTTTCCTACAGGAGACTCACTTTAGCCTTAATGAGACACACAGAATGAAAGTGAAGGAATAGTAAAAGCTATTCCATGCGAATAGAAAGCAATGAAACAGGGATAGCCATGCTTATATTAGACAAAATAGACTTCAAGTTGAAGAACATTCACAAGAAACAAAGGAGGTCATCATAAAATAATAAATAATAATAAATAAATTAATCAAGGGGATATATCAGTTGTGAATGTGTATGCACTCAACTTCAGAGTACCTAAACAAAATCAGTATTAGCAAACTTAAAGTAACAAACATATTAGAAAGACAATAGAAAAAATATGAAAGAAAGCTTAAACTGGGTTTTTTAATGATAGAAAATTGACAAGCTGTAGATCGATTTATCAAGACAAAAGTCTAAAAGACATGGATTAACAGAAACAGTAGTATGAGAATTAAGAGACATCTGACTAGTTATTTCAATTTTCAAAAGTCTTGACCTAAGAGACAATTTCTATTACTTGTATGATTGGAAATTAATTAACTCTGGCATATATATGCCACTGGTCATGAGGGGGAAGGAATATTTTCTGGATAGAGAAGGGTTCAAGTGAGCCTCATGGTATAGGAGAGTTTCTTTGCTAAGCACAATGTATCTGTACCTAATTTCTATCCATCCTTCACCAATAGGATAGAAATTCTGCTCTTTTGGGTCCAAAGAGCATATGTTGATTGGAAAGATACACAATGAAGGAGCCTGTGATGTCTCTTCTTAACCTCTTATTGCCTTCTTCCTTATTTTCTTTAACATGAATTTTGTAAAGAATCTCTGTCTTCTCTCTCTCTCTCTGTGTGTGTCTCTTTCTCTCTGTCTCTTGTCTCTCTCTGTCTCTCTCTTGTCTCTGTCTCTGTCTGTCTCTGTCTCTGTCTCTCTCTCTCTCTCACACACACACACACACACACACACACACACACACACCCCTCTCTGGGTTTAAATTTACTTAACTCATGACCTTTCTGATCCCATGGCTAACTGAACGATGTAACAATATGGCTGTCACAGTTGGTGTGTTTTAGTCAGCCCTGTCTGCTATAACACAATACTGTAGACTGTGTAGTATAAACAGACATTTATTAAAGTTCTGGAGTCTGAGATGTTCAGCAGTTCTCAGCTAGATCTGTCTTTCTCTCATGCAAACAGCTGCCTTCTAGTATCCTCACATGATAGAGGGAACTCTGGTGTCTATTTTTCTTATAAGGGCACTAATTCCATTATGGGGGCTCCACCCTCATGACCTCATATATCCTAATTTCCTCCTAAATGCTCCATTTCCTAATACCATCACTCTGGGAGTTAGGGACTTAGCATGTTAATTTTAGAGGACCATAATAATTTAAACCATACCAGAGCAAAAATCTTGAATACTTTTAACCATGGAATTAGTAATTTCCTGAGAAATGTGACTCACTTCACATTCTTCTGCTATTAATTATAGCATCTCTTTGTTTCTCAAGTATTAAACTACATGGAGTTCTTGTTCGACTCTCAACATTGAGAAGGTGTTTTGGTAACTTCAGAATTGTGCTATGGACTTTGTTTTAAATTCATTATTCTAGCTTTATTCTTTTCTAAATATTTCCTCCATTTGCTTTTCTTTTTTCATTTATTCTTACATTAAATCTGTTTCCCAGATGGAATAATTGTCAGTTTTAACTAGTATTCTGTGTAATACAGTTTCCAAAGGTTAGTAAGTTATAGATATGTATTTATTAGCTAAGAATCTATTTCAAATCTTCTTTGAATCTACTTGTAGTTTTATGATAGAATTTAAAAGCTTACATAGTTCTTAAAAATCATCAATACAATATACTCATCTTGTATAAAAGAGTATGCCTTGACTCAGAGACATGAAATAACTTTCCAATCATTATGTATCTCTACTAGTACTTAATTGTCTTGGTTTTGGGGGAAGGTCTTTGCTCAGTCATTATTGCAGTATTTTGTTTCTCCAAAACTTCTTTTCCTCTTTCAGAATTGGCTCCCACTCCTATTAGGAAACGTTGAATTAAATCTGAGGTTTAGGTGCAATTCTGCCTGGGTAGATCAGGTTGGACTACATTAGTGATGAAAATTAGCACTTGTATGTGCCTTGAGCTTAAAATAAGTCAAGGATAATGGAAATCATCCAATGGGCCTAAAAACAATTTAGCATTCTTTTCTGTTTTTGCTTTGGTTTTGAAAAGAATCTGTATATATGGGGAGTGCTGAGAGGATCTAAAACAGACAGGTACTTATATTTTTTGAAGGCACATTTAAAAAATCAAATATAAATGCAGTCAGCCCTGTTTCCCATGGGGTAGAGGTATGGAACACACACACACACACACACACACACACACACACACACACACACACACCCCACATTTCTATTTATGTTTGTGTAAAAAGGTATAATATCTTGTATGCATGTTTCTATAGTAAATGATATGTAAATATGATGATAGATACATGACAGATAGATAGATAGACAGATAGACAGACAGATAGATAGATAGATAGATTGATAGAGACAGACAGACAGACAGTTCTGGGCCATGCTTGAATCAAGTTGACCCTAATCCTAAGGGACACAACAGAAATAAAAGTTGGAGTAGATATGTGGCTAATGCAAATTCATTTATTTTAGTTAAATAATTTTGTGTGGACCAGTTATCAGTACTTAAGAACCAACAATCTAGATGTAAGTTTCAGTCATATCCATCTTATTACCCTTACTCCAAATGAGCCTTCATCTTTGAATTATGGTTCTACAATAGAGTGGCTTTAATTTTGTGATGTTGGAAGTGGGAAATTTGGAGCAGGAATCTAGAAAGCATAACATTTCAAAATAAAATAGGAAATTTCTGTACAACAATTATTGAGAACCTGATTTGATAATTATTATAGAATGCTTATATATATAAATAACTTTCCAATGGTAAGAGATAAATGTGAAAGTTGTTCAATTATTTTTTTTTCTTTTATTGATTTCTGACCTGATTTTCTTGCAACTGCACTTTAAATATATTGGCTTCTTACTGCTGCATGTTCCTTTGTGTAGGACACTGCTTCCTCAGAAGATCACATATTTATAATTTCACTTTCTTTAGGTATCTATCCAAGAATCACTATCTCAGAAGCCTTTGTTGTCCAGCTGCCTACCGTAGCAACCCAATATAAGTAATTCTCTAGGCTTTTTGTTTTTTTCATAGCATTTTTTCACTAACAAGTTTTAATATATCGGGTTGTTCATTTGTTTTTATCTGTCTTTCCAGCAAACTATAAATTCCACGAGAATGGGGGATTTGTTTTGTTCTCTGCTTGTCTCCGTGGCTCAGAATAGTATCTATACTAATTCCTCCAAAAGACATTTTTAAAGAGATGAATGATTTCATGCATTCATATTCTCCATTCTCACCTTCATAGAGCACCTGTCACGTGCAGGGAACATGCCTTTGAGAGAGAGATGATTATAAGTTGAGATGTCTTTTCTTTTCCCAAAACTTCTTTCTCTTTCAAAGAAGTTGAATCTGAAAAATTTTGTAACTTTGGATTCAGTTTTTTACTATCAAATTAAAGCTAAAAATGCTGCCAGGAAGGAGGGAAAGCCAGATTGGAGGGGGAGGAGGCGAGAGGTAGAAGAAGGGGAAGCAGAGAGTTGGGGGAGGAGATGGCTGAAAGATCCAGGAAACCTGAGGAGAGGCAACAAAAACCAATTAAAGTTAATGAACTACAGCTAAGCTTTTTATTTTAGTTGTTTTTTTTTTTTTCCCCCTCACAGTATACCAGCCTCAACTTGGAACTATTTTTCTTGGAGAGACACTTTGAAAAAAAGTAGATTATTTCCTCCCTACCCCCATGCCTCAGAAAAAAATAATACAACACTTTAATCAACTAACGCGTGAGGGTATGTTTTGTGCAGCTATTTAGTGGATTTGTCACTTGGCCTTCAGCCTTGGTCCTACCACCCACTAAATTCTGGCAAAATCCCAGAATGTCACAAATCTTGTTCTCTTCTATCTTCACATAAGCTGAGAGAAAGTCGGCCCTACTGAGTAGTTATCTGGAGACAGGAGGCGGAGGTCCAATTGTAGTATCTAATATTAGAAATAGAGACGCCTCCAATGGTTTTTGGCAGACTGCGCTTAGAAAGAGTGGCTCTGGCTCTCCCACTCAAACGTCTTAAATAGTTTATATATCTGTTTGATTAATTTGGCTGAAAACATGATTGTAGTTAATGCCTTAGGTATAAAAGTTTAGAGGAAGATTTTTATTTCAATTATACCCATTCTCTAGAATAACTGATTCTATCAAACCAGCTATGTTTACATGATGAATACCAATAACGATGAGACAATATGTCACTTATTGAGGATTCATTATTATCTGCAATTTCCCCCCAATTTGAATAAGAATGAAATGTGCTTCACTAGCATTTTCTGTTTATTCAATGTTTTGGCCAAATATCAGTGAAATTTATAATTTCATTCTAAAATGTAAAAAATGGCATAAACTGATCAAAATTACTTCAAAGACATTTAAAATTTGAGCACTTGACACTTATGTTGCCCATTTGAATCATCATTTCAAATACTCTCCTTTTCACAATAATACGATCCTCAGCCTCTTGCCTTTACCTCCTGCTTGAAATCAGATGCTTTGTCTATTTCTCAACTTCTATTTCATTCCATTCATTCTTTCTGATTTCCTATATGTTATGTATTTTTTGTCTTCTTTCACAGAATTTAAGAATTGTAAGACTGGCCTTACTGAATATTTGGCTGGATTCTAACTCATCTGTCACTCCTATTCTTTCTCTTCTGTGATTGAAAATCCTGGGATGCTCACTGTTACTTGAGGCAGCCCAACCTTTGCTGGGAAAACTAATGATTAGAAAGGATAACATATCCTTATGTTACCTAAAAACATATTGGAACCTGTATTCATTGATCTTGGCTCATTTTGGTGACTCATTCATCCATTCATTCACTCATTTATACGTGCACTCAAAATTATTTCATTGTTCAGATTCTACCATGTGCAGAAGCAATACTAACTCAGGGCCTAGGAGCACCACAAAATGTGTCTGTTTATTACATATCATCTCTCTTCTTTACAGTTGTAAAAAGAAAAAAAGTCAGGGCCTCCCTGGTGGCATAATGGGTTAAGTCGCAGCACTATGAAGCTATCCAGAGCCACTGTAGCATGAGTTCAATCCCCAGCCAGAAAGCTTCCTACATGGCTCAACAGACCTCTCCTGTCTCACCCGCTGCTCTCCTCAGCAGTATATTTCAGTCTATCTGCCTGTCCTCCTTCTCTGGTGAATCCTCTTACCACCCCACAACTCTGGTCTACACCCCAGCTTGTATGCATGAAAAAATAGATCTTTAAAAAAAATTACATCTGTAAAGGTAAATATATACAGAACTACTTTTTCTGATATATATATATATATATATTATATATATATCTGAGATATATATCTATATCTATCTATCTATATAATTTTAAACTCCTTTCTGTTACTGGTCACTCCTGAGAAGGCTTTGTATGTCAATATTTCTCTTTAAATGTACATTTAAATATGCATGGGATTTTTCATATATTTCATTGGAGGTCGTCATTTACTCACATTATCTGAAAATTTTAGATTTTATATCAATGCAGGACAATCAGGTGAGGAATTCATTTTGTGTGTGCACACGTGTGTGTGTGTGTGTGTGTGTGTAGGTGTCAAAGTGGGGAAGATAATAATTCTAGCTTCTTCTTTATATTGCCCATATTAAAGTTTATCTTGTCTAGCACTTATTCTCCCAGTCTGTAGAAAGAGTAAACAACATGATAGTTCTATTTACCAATAGAAAAAAATACATTACAGACAATTCACAAAATCAAGTGAATGAAATATAATAAACATAGAAAAAATTCAACCTTTACTTATAATAATAAAAACATAAATTGAAACTTCAAGAAAATTTGTTTTTAATCCATCAAATTGCTAAATATTGGTTGGGTTGTTTTCAAGTTTCAATGTACTATGAAAGATACATGCATTCCTTTATTACTTGTTTGGTTATAAATACTTAACAGTCTTTGCAGTATCAATTGGAAGATATGGAGGAGCATTAATAACATTTCCTGGATCATAGTATATGGAAATAAATGAAGTGGAATTAATGATTTATGCACACTGTTCAATATTACTTATGACAAGAAATTTTAAACTTAGTTGGAAATCCAACAATAGGAAAATGGTTAAAGGAATCACAATACATCTAATGAAACATTACAGTTATTTACCACCATCTTCAAAAAATATTTAATGAATCCTTTTATTGTAATTTAAAATGAAATAAATGAAAGAATGAATTATATCTATATAAACTTTCTTTAATTCAAGAAATTTTTCTATTTTATTTACAGATGACTATCCCCGGTGCCTAGAATGGTTCCAGGCTCTGGCAGGCAGGCTGTTTTATTTGCTAGATGAAGTAATGAATGAACTTGTAGTATATTTTCACTTACAAATACACATATACAGAATTGAGAAGAAATACTCTTACAATACTAGCAATGTAAATTTCTGTGTTTTGGTCATGATAACACACTTAGTTTTTATTTTCAGTAGTCACCAAATTTTCCATATTTCACAAGCAGACAAAATTTGCTGAACCAATAGCCTTATTATCTTCAACCAATAATTCCAACTCGACAACATGTTCTTTTTTGCTTCTGTGGTATGGTTTTAAAGCCCACTAGGTTTGTCTTTCTTCAAATTCATCCGAAAAGGATGAAATAATTTACATTATGATATTGTTACCTCCAATCTGAGCATACTTTGAAATAATGACCTTGATGATTTTGAACCTACCTTCTATCAACTGTGTTAGAATGAGGGACAGGCCATACCCTTCTATTTTTATTAATAGTGATTTGTCATAGAATGTTGCCAGTTGCTTCTTGGTAGTAAAATAAGATGTGTATAAATTTGTCCAGACCTTCAAGTCTATTGAGCATCTCAGAAAAAGAAAGGAACTCAGCGTGGCTTGATTTGATCTCTGATTCTTGCAGTATTGTCTCTTTTTCTTGTTCTCATAACCCAAATATTTGGACCCAGATCATCCAGAGATTTGTCTAGATAACATCAAACTTTTCTCTACTTTCTAGGATATACCTTTCAGAATGAGTAAAATATCTGCTTGTATTCTGTGTAGCACCCAAGTACCTCCCTGACACCATGGTCTTTCTCAGTTCACCTTGCATAGTTTGACTTTCACATCTGCAATTGTTGATTAAGTTAATGACTTGGAGATGCCTTTTAGTTTGCCAAGGTACTGTTCCTTTAGACTTAGATGGTTAAGTGCACGTAAAATGGCAAGATTATTTTTCATTTTCCTTTTTCTAATTCAGTGCTTAGTTTGCAGTTCCCAATAGAAGATCAAGCTCCTTGCTAGAGAGGGCTGAGACACCTTTGTTCTTGTTTCCCTGTGGAAAGTGACAGTAACATCATTGTCTCCTGAGATTATTCTTTAACTTCCCAGCAAAATTTTTGGTACCATTTTGTGAATTTCCATCCCTTTGAAGAATGTGTTTTTTAACCTTCTATCTTAAAATAATTTTTAAAATTGCAGGAATATTAAAAAAAATAGTACAGGCCTTCATGGAGATTCCCTGATTGGTCATTTTCCCTTAGCCCTTTCTTAAATTATTTTTAAATTCAGGTTTGTTGCCCCTTTACATTCAAAAGCTTCTCTGCATATTTCAAAGAAAATAAACCAAAGCAAGAACACACTCCTGTAAAACCAGAGCATGGTTATATAGATTGGGAAATTGACATTGATAAGGATGGGTTCAGGATATATGACTCCAAAATATGGCACCTCGACATATTGAATCTCTTAGGCTGATGATTTTGAGAAAATGGGAGACTAAACAATGCTCACCTAGACCTCTGCCAACCCACTTCCCCCTCAACTACCACTTGTACCGTCTTCTCTAAAAGCAGCAGATACATCTCTGATATCTCCCATGTGCAGAATACTTTCATTGCACTAGGAGGAAGGAAAATAAATATTCTTATAACCAAAGATAGGGAATTTGAAGTCAAGAATCTGTATAAGCAAATCTTCTTAAACTAATTGTTTTCTTCCTGGTTACTTCTTCACCATTTACTACCCCTAGCTTAAACCCATTTGTTATATTAATTTCTGACAAGTTTATTGTTTCTCTGTCTCAAATCTATAAAATTTTGCTGTACTTATTCGGGTCTTCATTCTCTTGTGTAGGTCCTCATATAAACACAAAAATTTGATAAAATTTGTATGTTTTTCTTCTGTTCATCTATCTTTGTCAATTGAGTTTTCAGTCCCAGGTCCCTAAGAAAGTTAAACAAACAATTTCCTCCCCTACAATGCAGTACCATATTATTGTAGTAAAAAATATGTAGCAAGTAATAATAAAGAACTTATTCAAATGTTGCCAGTTATTCTAGTAATGTTCTTGATATTAAAATTTTCTTTTCTGAGCTGGAAACTGAGGCTGGAGCTACTTGATAGAGGTGTTGTCATAGGTAGGGCTGTGACACTGAGGTGCCTGCGGGCCAGTACCACGAGGTCCACTGTCCAGTCGCGAGGTGTTTTTTCAGCCTATTGAATTGGGCCTGGGCGTCTAAGAGCCCCCCAGGGTCTCTCAGTTCTTTTATCAGCGAGGAAAGCACTCAAGTCGAGATCAGAATTGTGCAGAAAACCAAGACATTCATTGACAAAGAGGACAGGAAAGCTCTCTGCACAGAGAGGGGTCCTGAATGGGGTGGGCAAGAAGCAGGTGTTTATATAGGTATAGTGGGCAATGAGTGGGGAATCAGCTGTTGGGTGGCTCAGTGTTGTGCCTCTTCCTTATTGGCTGGGCCCTTGGTGTCTCCCAGGTTACTGAGGCCACTGAGTCTCAAGTTACCTGGCCTGGTTTCCCTGAAAGAGCTTTGGACTTCGCTTTAGCATTGTGTTACGGTGTTGGTGTTCTGGACATTCAATTTTATGGGTGGGGGCACCCTGACTCCAACCAATTGCTCCTTATTTAGACTGCTAAATGGGCTTGGGCCACAAAGCCTTGCTCCTTCAGCCCCAATTTTAACTACCTGTACCCCTGTACCATTTCCTAACTTCCTCATTCACTGCCAGTTCAGAGGGCTAGGAGCAGTAAGCAGTAGCTCACTGGGTGGAATCCATTTATGGCTTCTTATCAGAATCCCATTCTTTAGAGAAATAATCTTGAGTTCCTTTTCCTGTGAGCACTGTGGTAGAAAAACCCTGAGATCCAGTCAGCAGGAAGGATCCAGGTAGTCCAGATCCAGAAGGACATCAACAGAGAATTAGTGAAGACTAAATGTCACCATAAGGATCCCAGAACTGGATTTTGAAATTCCTGCTGTCAACAGAAGGGAGTTCTGACCACTCATGAAGGATGGATCAACTGTGCTATCTCTGGCCTACAGCAGGAAGGATCAGGCCACACATGAAGAGCAAAGCAAGAAGCCACAACTGAACACATTGATGAGTTCACTGGCAAACTGAAAGAATTAAAGCTAGTGGCCTCCCCTTTCTCTCTGATCCTTGATGATTCCTCGGGGAACAGCTTTATGGAAAACCCACATGCTCCCTGGAAAACTGATGCCCTGGTAACCTAGAACAGACCCTACCTCAGAAGACATGCTGGTGCCTAGCAGAGGCACCCGAAGAGAAGCCAGAAGAGGAAGATCTCAAAAATGAGTACAGTGCGGCACACACTACCTGAGATAATATGCTCCCTCCCAGATCAGTTTTCCTATCAAGTTGTTACCTTATCTCTGCCTAGCACTCTTTTTTCTAGGGTTGGATCTCTGAAATTGGGTGAGAGAATGCAGATAACCTGGAATTTGGGAGTCAGTTTCGGGCATATAAAATAACTGATTTTCAACAGCAAAAAAATCTTCTGAGAGAGGGTATCCAGCACAGGTGAAGATGTTCTTGTTGAAATGGTGGCTTCCAGCAAAAAAAAAAAAAAAAAAAAAAAAAAAAAAAAAATTTTTTCTCTGCTCTGGAATCCTAAATTGCATTTAATTGCCTTGTCTCTGTAGTCTCCTTTGTTCTGGAACAGTTTCCAGCTTTTACTTGTCTTTCATGACCTTGGCATTGTTGAAGAGTGCAGACTAGTTATTTTGTAGCATGTCTCTCAATTTTGGTTTGTCTGATATCCATGGTTAGATTCAGGCTATACATTTTTAGCAGGAATACCACAGAAGTGATGTGTCCTTCTCAGGAGGCACAGGATGTCCATTTGTCCCATTACTGGTGAATTAAGTTTGATCATTTGGTTACAGTGGTGTCTGCCAGTTTTCTCCCATAAAGTTACTATTTCCCCTTGATAATTGATAAGTATCTTGTGGAGAGATACTTTAAGACTTTGTATATATCCTGTCTCATCAAATATTCACCCTCTAGTTTTAGTATACACTGATGATTTGTGTCTGAATCAAATATTACAATGATTACTTCTACTGAGTAAATTTCTATTCCATATTTATTTCTACATTCATCAGTTGGCATTTTTCTATAAACATGAGCTTTTCATTTCCCCCTTCATTATTTATTAACTTATTTATATTAGAATGGCTTCCTAGATCTTTATATTCATTTGATCCAATGAGTCATTACTATATTTATTTCAATGCAGTTTTTCCTCCCTTGCCCAATGGGAGCCCATGTGCTCATTTTGGGAGTAGGGACAGTCAGTTTCTTTGTGGATTCCCGCATATTTCAGAGCATTTGTTTTTTCCCAGCACCCACGCTGGCCGAATTTCCATAAACTCTCTTTCCTTTTAGTATGAAAAGATATTTAAAAGGGATGGAGGTTAGATGTATTTACTACTCCTGGAGTATCACTGCTTTTAGGTTGTGTCAGAAAACAAATTTATTTGATTAACTACCTACCTACCTGTCATCTATTACCTTTCTTCCTACCTACAAATTCATATTGAGTTGAAATGCAGCATCAGAGTTCCTTGGTTTCTGTAGTTGAAACTCTTCTCAAACATTCAGAAATCTTACTACCTATATTTTGTTATATCATAGAAGGACTGCTTTTCTACTTACAAACCCTGCTGGGTTTTGTTAAAATTAAGTTATGGAGACTAAGGCAATATATAGAAAAATGAGTACCCTGTAGACAACTATGGAAAATACTGTCTTTCCTGCATATTTTCTCACTTTCCTTTAATATATTGCTCTCCTCCCTGCCATTTCTTCACCTATAGTCTTTTTAGACATCAGCACAATAAGACTATCTCAAAGATTATCTTCAGATAGTACACTTATTTTACAACTAAGACTTCACCTATTGAATAGCTGTTCGAGTGTTTGCATTGCTTATATTGTGAAGTTAGCAGTAATGTTCCCACATTCAGGTCAGTGGGAGCAATCTGGCCCAGGAATAGGTAATTAGGGAAGACTGGACTATGAAGAATTTTAAATAACAATAAAACCAAATAAAACAGGCTGATTTATATTATAACCACACCTTGGTAAACGTAAACACTTTTAGTGACAATGTACTCTTTCCTGACAGCCTGCAGTGCTCCTATCTCACTAGTGTTAGACTCACTAGTGTTTTAGACTAACCAAGGGTAGTATAAAATGGTTCAGCCAATGCTGCATGAAAACATAGCTAGACTGTGCCATTGTCACTATGTTCTGCCATGTGCTTTCAAAATAATATTTCCTATTTATTTGAACATCATGCTGGAGGGCACGGCAGACCTCTCCTGCCTTGCCCGCTGCTCCCCTCAGCAGTGTATTTCAGTTGATCTGCCACTCTGTTCTGCTCCCCACTCTGTCTCTGTTGAACCCTCTCACCACCCCACACCTCTGGCCTGCACCCCAGCTTGTATGCAAAAATGAAATCAATTTTCTAAAAAAATTAAAAAATAAGCATCATGCTGGAAATTTCTTTTTCCAGATTGATGTGACATTAGATAGTGCCTAAATTCCTACAACTGTTTCTCAAATGTGAATGCAGAACATACCCTTTAACACAAAAAGAGATTATCATAACTTTATTGGATATACATCCTTGAACCCTAGTTTCCAAAATAATGACATGAGGATCACATATTCAACCTCTGAAAATAGTTTAATACAATTGTGAATGATTACTTCAAACCTTTTTTATAATTGCTAAGGTTTTGTATAAATTTGACATTAAAATGACAAATAATATAAAGAAAAACTCATTCTGTGGATCATCTAATCCTCCATAATATATACTTAGATCCCTGGTTGAGAAACTCTGGGCTAAATTTTTAAATTGTCCTCCTATGTCATTCAAAGAAACAGCTCACACATATTTTTTTCTAGAGATGTTATTGGATCTGAGAACATCTGCAACAGTCTGAGACATGTTTTCCCAGTATTTTGTTTTAATATTTCTATAGATATCAGACATTCTCACAGATTCTGGAATATATTAGTTTTACTGAACAAACACCATTTATGCCGATGTCTTGAGTAATGCCAATCTGAATTGAAATGTGTCAATTTTGTTGACATCCTTTCAAAATTATAGAGTCCATAAAATGAGATTGGGTCATGATAGAAACCATTTTAGAATACGTGATTGTGATCATCAAAATTCTGGAAGAGATTTTCTCAGCTATTGGTAAGAAGTGGTTCCCAGTTGTGTTTTCCCTTTACTTTAGAATGTGAAGAATAGCTAGAATTTGTCTTCCAGATAGGAAACAGGTAGAAGACTTCTTGCTTCCTATTACCATAAACTGGACAATTAATATTCAAAAGTGTTTGAATCAGAAAAAATTTAAGCCTTTTTTCTCTTTATGCATTTATGAAAATAGAATTCTCTGAAGCCATCTGGGACCCTTAGCTGTTTTTTGTGCAACATGAAAAAAAATGATTATTCCATTTATTAGTAAAAGCTAACTGGAGTTTTGGTAGTGTTAGAATTTATTTAACTTGATCTTGGTCAGAGGTAGAGCTTAATTTGAGTATCTATTTAAAATGAATGTGTACCATATAAACACTTTGTATGATTTTTAGCATTTTCAAATGCTACTTAAATAAACATTTTAAAAGTGCTTACAACATTGTTTGGATACCAGTGGGTGTTGCTAAATAAAAAGTCTCTTCTAATTCTGGTCAAGGATTTCTTTACTTAGTAGCACATACATGTTTTATTGCCTGAAAAATTAGTTCTAATCTAATTCTTCTATTAACTAGCTTTGTGAGTTTGAAGAATTTACTTACCCTCTCTCAAACACAATTTAATCTTGTAAAATAAAATGCTAGTGTTTCCCCAGTCCATCTCACTATAATATTGAGAGATCAAATGAAGCAAAAGTATTTGAATGTGCTTTGTAATTTATATAGCATGCTATAAATCTAAGTATTATTTTTATGATAGTATTTGCAAAGTATTTTGTGGTTCTGTATTACTGAATTCACTACACCCTTCAAATGATTATCTAGAAAAGTGTTTCTTGAACATGAGTGTATATCAGAAATACCTGGAAGATTTGTTAAGTAGTTTGCTGGACCTACCCCAAAGTTTGATTCTATAGATCTGTGACTGGGTATGTGAATTTACATTTCCAAAGGTTCCCAAAAGATGTTGCAATTGCTAATCGAAGAACTATGCTTGAAGAACTGCTGATCTAGAATTCAGAACTGTGTTTCCCCATATATAGCAAATAGTACCATTAGAAATGTTGAAAATAAATTTTCCCCCACAAGTACATTCCTTATGCTATTCTCAAGTTTTATCTTCATTTCCAGTAAAATAATAGCCCATTGAATCAGACTCAGAAGGATTAATAATTTATGATCACCTGAAGCTTATACTGTTTCTTCTTCAGATCCTGAGACCATTCTCAGTGAGCTGATTCCATGACTGAGAATATTTGTCCCAACAGTTACTGGCAGCTGATCAGAGTAGTGAGTCTGTAAATATGTGCTTTACTTCCCTTGGGTGGATGTGGATTTTTAAATTAAAAAGGAAACTCATAAACACTCTGTCTTTTACTAAAATTTAAATGTTCTCTAAAGGAGGTGATTTAAATCATAGTAGAGAATAGCAGGTATTTGCTACTCAGAGTCAATTTCCTACCCATGTACAGGGAAAACATATGTTGCCTATTATACAATTTTCAGGATAGCTTGTCTTTTTACACTAGGGAGACCATATACATCTTAATAAGTCTCTGGAAAATTTATAGTAAATCTCTGAAAAATAGGCTTACCACTGGAGTAGAAGTGATTAAGTACAAACAACTTTGATGACAAAATAAAATGATATATACTTGAGGCTATGCAAGGTAGAACAAGAGCATATAGAGGGGTTTACTTAGAATGTATTTTATTGACTGTAACATTAAGTTTATTGTATGTGTTTTCCATCAGGTGAGGCTAAGTATATTGAAAGCAAAATGAGTTGGATAGTAACTTTGTTTAAGTTTTCTATTTAAAAATCAGATTCCAAGATCAAGGCTTTAGGGAAGTTGGCTAAACTGGATGATTTTTTTTTTCTTTTTTGTATGTATTGTTTTACCAGGGACAGATTCCTTCTTAAATTAGCTAGTTCTTTTCATACAGTGTCTTCAGGAAGTATAGTTGGACCAAATGGTAAGAAATATCTGCCAGAGACTTTCTGCGTGTTGAAATGTATGGCTAAAAAAATAATTTTGGTTATTTTTATGGCTCTGAAGGAAAATATCCTTTCCGGTGCCCAGCCCTTCACATGAATCATCAAAGAGAGCTAAAAAAAGTTATGATTGGAAATATTACAAGTGTTCACAGAGTATGTGATTGTCTCTTGAAGGTTATATCAAGGTTGTCTGGCACTTCCAGACTACATGACCACCTCACAAAGACATTAAATAAAACACCTGGACATTAAAACAAACAAAAAAAAAATTCAAAAAACCAAATAAACCCCCAAAATTAAAAAAAAAAATGGAGGAATCTGAAGTGATTTTGACATCAGGAATTGTATTTCTTAGGTAAGAGACTTGCTTGGGTTACTATAATATGAGCACAACAGAGGCCCAGCTTTATTTTTAGAAAGATTTCACTGCAATATTAGGATGTGGTATTTAATCTTTGTTAAACCAATTTTTGAAATGATTTAGACAAAATATTATCACTATGCTACTTTGATGTGGGGAGCATTTGCTATACATAACAATACTTTACAATTTGAAATGCAAAATGATAAAATTCATTCTTCAAAATGTTTTCCCCACCCATTTATGAAATAGAAGCTTAGTTACTATAGCACTAAATCCATAACATCCCTAGATTTCTCCTGTTGCTTAAACTACCCCTTATTCTCAGGCCCTCACCTTAGTAAAGGGTATGCCTGCGAAAGTCAAGAAATAAAGGTGTTGAAACCCAAAAGAATGAACCATATTTAAAATGCCAAGCAGAATTACAACAAAAGGTACAAACTAAAGCATCCCTGCAGAGTTATAGAGGAGGAGAATCTGGCCTGTGACTCAGGTTAGAAAGCAAAAAAATTAAACAGAAAAACAAATATCATCTGCTGGGTGATAATGAAGAAAGAAGTTATGTAATGGCAGCTGAAGAGTGTTTTTATTGTTCTCACTTAGACACTGGCTCCAAGATTCCCAATCTGTTCTTGAATATTTTTCAAAATCAGGTAATTGCTGGAAATTTTGACCCCTGCTAACAAAGTGGCAGATCTAACAGATATCAGTCTTACTTGGTGGGTTCTTGTTTGAATAGTAAAATCAGACTTGAAGTTGAGTTTATATTCTATCACTTAATTTCTTTACATGACTTCATAAAACATTTGTGGTGTCTCTAGCACTAATCTGGTGCTTAAATTCTTTGGCTTTTTTTTCCACAAAGAAATGGTTCCCTTTTATATGTGTGATTAGATATAATATCTTATGACATATCATTTGAAATCTCACAGTTTGAGCATATGTCTGCTATTCCTCTTCTTGGAGTCTCTTTCTTTTCCAAGTAATTTCTTTTTTAGTTTGGTTTAAATATACTATAGCCTGGTTGATAAACCAAATGACTTAGAAAGGCATCTTCTTTGATTACTACATAAAGATCAATAAGAGTGAATGAGTCATGCATTTTGTATGTTACTTTTGATGACAAAGGTCAAGGCCAAATTTTTGCTCTCTTCTCTTTGTACAAATTCCTATATTTGGGTTAACCTTCAAGGTTATTCATTTGAGGAATCAGTGCTACCCACTGAGGCTCTATTGATTATAGCGTAACCAAATCAGTGTAAGGCCTTAAGTTCAGTGACTTGATTGATAAAATTTTGGTTAAACTCCTTCATCATTACTTGTGTTTGTAATTTAAGAGATGCTCGTGAAAAACAAAGGAAGTTCAAAAGTTGGGAGTTATATACTCCAACTGTCAGTAGCCTCCAATTCTGCTGCGTGGGTCATTAAAATTCTAAACATCTATTACATCAAATGTAAATGGGCTTCATTATGTCTATTTTGAATTTGACTTTAATTTCCTTTTCTGTCTATTTTTCTGTCTGCACTAAATTGGGTTGCTATGTACACCTCTGTTCTCCCTCACATTTAAATTAAATCCCCTAATTGCAAAATTTAAAATTAGGCCTGTCCTATTTTTGATTTTAAATGTCAGATTCTAAGGAAGACACTGGTCTGATGGACCCATTAGTAATCACTCATTCAGTCAATCAATACAAGCTGCCCCTTGTTTTTATTGGGTCTGTTAGTTCAGAATATTACAACTTCTTTCCCTTCTTTGGAGTTCAGCTCTCTTGTTGCTTGGCTATGTGCTTTGGGCACCTTATTCTTGTGGCAGTTGAGAGGGACCACTCAGTCACTGTTAGATCATGATCCTTCAATCGTAGCAAAATGGATTAGGTGTTGCCAATTACTGTTCTCTTGATGATAATTCTCAGAGGTTGGGGCTCATCTTGTGAGGTTTTCTCAGATCCTGCCAATCATTGTCAGGAGCTTTTAAATAGAAACACTTTTCAACGCTTCAGAAGCTCCTGAAAAAGACATATACATTTTTCTTTTGTTGTCTCTTTAGGGTTCTCACTGCTAATGACTACTGCCAAGATGTATAAATGGAATGGCTCAGCTAAGACAAGAATCTGAGGTTTGAAAAGTCTCCTGCCACATGATAGTTTTTCTCTCATTTTGTGATTGAGTTGGGACAGAAAAATAAGATAGGGAAAAAGAAGTTCTTTTTCAGCTAATGCAGTTGAACCACCAGAGAGCAGTTGATTCCTTAACACAACTTCCCCGTCTGTCTTTCTGTTAGAGACCCAAAAACTCCAACACTTTGGGAAAGGAGGTTTAAGCCTCTGAGCTTAAATATGAATCTCTGGGATTCTTTAGAATATCACATCTAGCTTCCATCATTTATGGAAATGAAGACCAAAATGAATGCTGGAATAAGTATCTACATTTTGGAATTTGCAAAGAACTGACATTATCATATTATTATCTGTGAAATGTAGCGAATTAGTTTGAGCTTGGAGTGATTATCCTGGTTTAGCTCTGAACGACCTCTGTCTTGGAATGTCCTTCAATCCATCGTAAACCAGAACTGGTAGCCAAGAAAGGGATATAAGTACAATAGAGCCACTTTCATTCTCTTTTTTACATTAGACTTCTGTTGAATTAAGTGTTCAGATATATGCATTAACATTTTCATTACTGTTTGAGTATAGACATGGCATGTTATATTCATTTTTTATTTAATTGATTTAAAAAATTGATTTGGTAGACAGATACATCCCTGGGGAGGAGAAGAGGTACAAAATACTCAGACTGTGGACTCCAATAAGCACCTTCATATGTGAAATGGAATAGGTCATAGTCATAGATTTTTTTGAATGTAGGTCAAACAAAGGGTCACTGAGGTTTTGGATATAAGTGTAACCCCACCTAATGTTGAGACACATAGTTACTTCCTTGACATCATTCTATAATCTGTTCTGGTAGCAAGCAAAGGCAGGTGTGAATTTGTTTGGAGAAATCCGCAGAGTAAATGATCCACCTTGAAAGTTGATTTGATATCTCTATTGACATTGGATGCTAGGCAGCTATGTTTATAAAAGTTGGTATATATGCAGAAACCAAGATGGGAATTTTGGATCTCTCTGGACTTTTGCTGAGATCAATTTAATAAAATATTCATAAAGATACATTTTCTGTACAGCTCCTGATTGGGCTGAATTGAGTTGATGCAGTGTGCTGTTATAATATCAGAGGAACTGAGCAATCACTAGTGGGGAGTACTGGAATGCTGATATTCAGGGTTCAAGTAGCTAGTATTCAGGGGTGAAACTTGCCCAGGATGGTATCTTATATGATGCTATATATCATGCTATCAGAATAGTGAGGTGGTAGGCCTCCAAATTCATGTGGATTGTGCTATTACAGAAAGGAGAATTTTCAATACCTCTGGTAAAGGTGAACTAGAAAGTAACGGAGAGAGTTGAAGTAGAAAGATCCTTTGGTACAGAAAACTGATTATGCTATTTTTATACACCAACACATTTCATCTACTTAATTTTTATTCTGTATTTGCTTTTCATACGAAATAACTTATTACTACTCATTAATTACTTATTACTATTAATTACTATTATTAAATTATGATTAATTTTAATGGTAACTAAAGGCATAGCAACAAAAAAGAATTTAACTAGCACCACTCTAATACCAGTTGGTGGGATTAGCAGAGATTTTGTTGAAGCTGTAACTGACGAGTCGACTCTTGAAAGTTGGGTGGATTCTTAGTGGGAAGATGGAGAATATTTTGACCAGAGGGAATGATGTGAGCAAAAGATCTGCTTCGGAAGAACACTTGGAATGTTGAACAATCTAATTTTCTGGAATGTAGGGAAGAGGTAAAAGAGAAATGTAACACAAAATTAGAAAGACAGGGTAGTTTATAGGAAGATTTTAAGATTTTACGTTTATGGTATGAAGATTTGGCCCAAGAGGCAATAGGAGAAATCTGATAAATTAAGTAAGAAAATCACAAGAGCGGTTGTTTTGATTTAAAAAAATTGGGGCAGCAGCCCTTCTGCCCGCCTGTGCCTATGTGCATGCTCCTCTTTGCCACCCTTCTCAGCAGCTTCCTGCCCACCTGTGACTATGCAGGTGCTTTGCTTCACTGAGCTTCTCCCTCTGCAATGGGCAGAGGCAGGTCTCCTCCAGAGGCTCTCTTTAGCAATCCCGTCCCTTTTGGGGCAGCTCTTTCTGCCCACTTGTTTCTGTGCAAGTGACCTTTCTTCTTCTCTCCCTTTTCAACAATAAATGTGCCCTTTTGGATATTAAAAGAATAATCTGGCAGTGGTATGAAGCATTGAAATAATAAAAGACTGTAGGCAGAGAAATTAATTTCACTGCTCTTCTGAGGACCTAAACCACCACTGATGGAGGGGACTGGTACAGCATGAGGGCAAGCCAGAAGGAGACACAAGATTAGGTCAGAGAGTTACCGACTGGCTAAGTGACATAGCACTAGGCACCTATGGCTTATAGGGTGGAGGGAGAAGAGCTATAAGATGATTCTGAATTTTTCACTTGGGTGAATGGGAGGAGTATTGCTGGTTCAGATAAGTATAACTATCAGGAGAAAGATTTTTAGAGGGAAATAGGTCTTAAACATGTTGAAATTGAAACAGTGGGCAACCATTGATAGCTATTTTAAAGGCAACTGGGAAGTGTTCTGTGGAATTTTTTTTTTCTGACCAAACACCACTTCATGAAGATAATAAAATGATTTTTATGCAGAAATTTATGCATACATTTGCTTTTGTGAAAATAGATTTGCAACTAAAGGATACGTAAACATTTTTTTCTATTTATTATTGCTGGAGTGTTTTGTTTGTTTTTGACTATTTTAAAAAAATTATTTAAACTAGACCACATATTTTGTAGGTTGATGAGACTAGATATTATAAGGAAAAAAGGATTTGAAAAATTTAGAAGTGCTAAGGTTTAGTATGAAAGTTTAGCCAAAATATCAGATCCACTGGGAGAAATGAAAGTGCTAGTTAAAGAAAAGGCATTGCTGCCAGGGGAGAGGAGGGTTTGGTTCATTGTAGAAAATGGGACAGCTTGGCTAGAGGAGAAAGGAGTTTGTAGATTCAAAATACTGAATAAACTTTTCAGCTACTAGTGATTATATTATCAATAGGAAGCATACTTACTCTATTGCTTTTCAAAGACTTGAAAAGTGAGGTTTCTTGAAATCGACTCCATGGTCTGCTTTATTTTCATTTCTTTGCACCATACTGTCTAATGATTTCTAAATGAATTTATGTATTAACTAGCAGTCAGCTCTATTTATAGCTAAGTCTATAGAGTGGTATATATGTAGCTATGATGATGGTGGCATGCTTTGTTAGAGAATTAGGACTGTATTAGGAAGGATAGAGTAGTCCAGGCTGCAGTAACAAATATACCCTGAAATTTCAGTGACTTAACACAGCAGTTCTGGGGGAGGATGCCAGAGGTTTTGCCCAAGCAGTGACTCAGAGATCCAGGTCCACTGTACTCTGTGCTGCTTCCATCTCAAAACATGGCTTCAAGGGGCTGCCAAAGGGAAAGGGGAAATTTATAGAAGGCACTGTATTCTAAACTGCTTCAACCTGGAGGTGATTCCTGCCACTTCTGCTTATCAGAGCCCTTCAGAGATGGAATCTGCTGGTACAGTCTATTTAACTATAAAGAGAGACTGGGAAATATAGAGGACCAACCTTTCAGTCACAAAATACGCTCTTGCTTCTGTCATCTCACACATAGAACAAACTTCAAGCCATCAAGGAAGACCATCTAAAATTTGTTCAGATACTGAATTCAACTCGAAGTTCAGGAAGCTGGACTCCTCTGAACAGCCTCTGAATTAGGTTCAGTTGTGTTGTCATTTTTTGCAGTCCCCTGAACTTGAAAAAATATATGTTATCTGCCCTTCTCCTCAAACACAGCAATGTACTATACTAACTAGGAAAAGGAAAGGATTAGAAATATTCCACCATCCTTGGTTCATAGCAAATACAAGGGGGTAGAGGAGAGGCAGGGAATGGGTGGTAATTTCCTTAGTTAGGTCATGATTCTGCTGTTTCTTTGTTGTTCTCAATAGTCTCATGTGAGGTGGATGCCAAGGAATGTGCCCTCTTGCACTTATTATCAGGTTTCAAATCTATTTGTTTGCTGTGAGTTTCATGTTCCAGAAAACCACCCCAAATTCTTCTTTTAGATAGTGTTCTTTAATCTGCTTTGTGTCTTTGCTCCTATACTTTATTTTCCTGCTTTATAATGGCTGCATCAGGGCCAAGAGGTTGAATCAAAAGGCCATCTCCTAAATTTGACCTTTGCAATGAATCACTTAACTACAATCTTTGCTATATCATTGAGGCTGTACATGTGTCTTGATACAGGTTTTAGAAGAGGCCTTTTTTTAAAAAGATTTATTTATTTATGCAGACAAGCTGGGGTGTAGGCCAGAGGTGTGGGGTGGTAAGAGGATTCACCAGAGACAGAGTGGGGAGCAGAACAGCAGATCGACTGAAATACACTGCTGAGGGGAGCAGCGGGTGAGGCAGGAAAGTTCTGCTGCGCCATGTGGGAATCTCCCTGGCTGGGTATTGAACTTGTGAAACAGTGGCTGCCGACAGCTTCATAGTGCTGTGCTTAACCTGCTGCGCCACCAGAGAGGCCCAGAAGAGGCATTTTGAATCATCTACAACGATGGTCTCAATATCTTCCAGGAGAGACTGTCATGTCAGGACACAATTTTGATTCCTATGAGACTCAGCATGATGAGTGGTGCTAGTGCCATTAGCATCTAGTAGGCAGAGGCCAGGGGTGCTGCTGAACATTACAATGCACAGAGCAGCCCCACACAACAAAGGATTGTCTGACCCCCAAATGGCAAGTGTATCAGGTTGAGGACTCCACCATTTAACACACTCAGGCCTATTCCAGAAATAATTTTCAACAGTTTTTAGGTAAATCTACAAAGCCATTCCTTTCCTTTAGACTTTTTTTTGGTAATATACAAGATTGATATTCTGGAAAATAAAACCAGTATTCAGTAATAGTTTGTCATCTTGGAGGAAACAAGCCCCACTAAACATATTTGAAATATCAATATTTTGATATATGCTATGTGTAACACAATTCTAAACCGATAGCAGTTACCTAACAGTATTTTACAATAATTATCATTATTTCCTGCCATAAAAGGGTATTCTCTAATATATTAATATTTAGCTTATTCTTTAGAACAATCAAGAAGTCTGAACATTGTGTCACATATAATCTTTCTCAAGAGTAAAATTCCTAATGGTAAAATCCTAGAAATATAACTGGCCAAATGCAATAGTGTTTTTAGGCAAAAATAAGTAAAAAACCAAAAATTTCTATAGTTTTCATAAGAGTAATATTAAAACGGAAAGTTAGTGACATTTTGACATTTTTCCCTCTCTATTCTTGAAGTGATTTAGAGCAACCAATAATTAGCATTTTCTTTAAGACCTACTATTTTTGTGGAAGATTAATTTCAATTTGGAGTATACTACTAAGTGAAAAAGGTTACAAATGAACTGTTTTCTGTCAATAAGTTACTGCTTAAAAGTACCAGTCTAATTTGCAAAATCAAAATGCTTACGTTGAATTAGAGGATTTATATCGTCTTGATCTTGTCAACCATTATCAATATTTTTTCCATGTTTGTTGTTTTGCCCACTTCCCTTGTGTTCATCTTAACTGGAAAATGAATGTTTCAAGGAAATACCCTTGAAGAAATTTATCTGCTCCCCAAAGCAAATGTGTTTGTAATAATTACATTTTTATAACAATGGATAAATACAAGGGAAATTTATTACAATCTGTTATTTTTCTTACACTTGCTGTACCTTGTTTCCACTTTACCTGTTTTGACAGTTTTAAATTCAAGACACGTGAATTATCACTTGCTTTAAATACAACACTTACTTTTGCAGAGAAAGAGAAGCAGTCAAAAATTAGAGATATTGTCCAATTTCTTGTGAATAAGAATATCACAAGTAGAATGCCAGCTAATTCACCTTGTCCTTTGCGTTAACATCAAACCATTCTATTCTATGTCTTTTTTGTAGTTATGACTAATACCCTAAATATTTTACAGCACAGTGATGAGTCACAAAGTAGAACTATAAATACTTTAGTTCTTGAGAAACAATGAAGCTATCTATTTTTTTCACATTCACCCACCTCATGTGCTGTTTCATTTAAGGTTAAGCTTTTAAAAACAACTTTTTTCCTACTTTAAACATTTAATCTCCAGGGTAAGTTATGTTTTCTAGTAAACTGCTTCATCTTATCTGATGTTTCATAAATATATCTAAATCTAGCTCATCATGTACTATAGCTACACCTAATCTCACACATACGTCTGAATTACTCCACTCCTATTTAAAGTAAAAGAACAAAAAAGTAAGAATGGCAGATGTGCTCATAATTAATGTCCTACTGGTTTAATCAGCAGATCTCTGGGAATGTTTTGAGACTTGATATATTCAGAAACTCACCGACTGATCTGTAGACCTCTCTTTAAACACATACATAAAACTGTTAAGAGTTTTTTGGAGATGTGTGATTCTAGCAAATATGGCAGTAAATAACATTAAGTCACAAACTTGTCTTTTGAAGAACCTAATTCCATGCTTAATTTTGAATGTTTCAGTGAGGCATTTATGTCTAAAATTTATAGCCAATATTATGTGCAAGTGTTGTGATTTACTAACATTGCATTCAAAATTTCTTGTTGGTGTTTCAGATAATTTAGTAAAGCTCCTCTAAAACTGAATATGAACAAGATAGATCTTTGGGAGGGGGAGATGGGTATTCCAGAATGTTGCATACTTATGTATGCAAGGGTATAAAAGGCAGAGGAATTTATTGAAGAAGTAGGGAAAAACTCAGCCTTTATAGTGAAAGTATCCAAGGTTCAGAGCTCAGTCCCCCTGTGAGAAACTCTTCAATTTATGTAAGAACTCTGCTTTTATGTTACCTCATCTACAGAGGTAAAATTATTGTACCTGTCTTAGATTTTGTAGTGTTAAATAAGATGGAGTACTGCTTGAGACATTAAAAAATAACAAAATTAAAACTTCAGTTTCTGGGGAATATGGAACCCTCCTCCTAAAATACTGCACTGTATAAAAAGCCAGAATAGAGTGATTTGGAAAAGCTTAGCATACAAGATATAGGAAAACAAGCTTTTTTATGATCGTATTCAAGCAAGGAGGTCACGTACTCAAAAAATAGCCCATGAGAGCCTTTGATGAGGGTGTGGGCTAGGGAGGTATCAGAAGTTTAAAGGTTCATGATAACAGGATGAATAAGAAGGGATTAGTTTCTAAAAAACATACTGTGGGAGTTAGAAGGAAAGAATTAAATTGATCTCTAAGAAAGTGGATTAGGTTTCAGCCTTCAGGAATATGAGAAGTAGCTCAATTGTAGAAGTCCAGTACTCATTCCAAGACCAAGGATGTACATACTGTGTATCTTTGCTTCCTGAAACTTCCCCAAGCTCCACCTTGAATTCATCCTCCAGACCCATTGACCCATCCATTGACCCAATTGTAAATCCTTTTCTTTGGAACTTACCTTTTCTTTGCCCTTACCTAATTTAAACTGTCTTTCTGGTAACGAGCCTGCTTCTCATCAAAGATGCTCCATTCAATTATCCACAGATCCATAGTACCCATAGTCCTGATGCCCCAAATCTCCACCCTAGCAATAGAAGCCAGTTTCATTGTCATCTAGGAGAGAAGTGTGTATATCTAGAAGCTTGGCCAAGACATGTGGTATGGACAGACAGTCATTTTGAAATTATCAGACTAGATTTCAACATTCATTTTTAACTCTAGATGGATGTAGTGACAGATTTTAGGAGGAAATTCCAATCTAGAAGTTAAGAGTGAAGGATACAACCAATAAATTGGATTATGGCCACCAATTTCAGTAAAAAAAGTAGTCCTATACCCTTTGTTTTGGTTTAAAACATTTTCTTAGATCAGGTTTTCTGGAAAGAGTCTGAATTAAGACAATGTCTAAAATGCATACAGTACATGTTCAGAAGAAATCTCTACATTAGTGAGAAGAGAACAGGAAAAGGGAAATAACTAAGCAAGGAATTAGTTTTAGGTGCCCAACTTTAGTCTGATCCCAAAGGGAAGCACTAGAGAAAAACCTGTACTAGAGGTTATGTCCCACTTTAGGGAATAAACTTTGTACGCTCCATTATGTAATGATTGGCTCAGGGTCACCTAAGGTGTGATGCTTCTCTCATGTACTTCCAGTCAGGTAAGTATTAGACCTTGTGGGTTGAAGAAGTTGAAGATATGAGCTGTCAGCAGCAGCACAGGGACAGAAGGTTCAAGGGATCCTTCTGTATCTGAGAGAGCCCCCAACAATGGCAGCAGCAGGTGGCCAACTGGTCAGAGTAGATAGAGGCAAGTAAATAATGCAACCAAATAGCAGAGACTTCACAACCTCTAGCCATTGTCCATTTCAAGAGCCAAGAACAGGACAGAAATAGAACAGGGAACACGTGCCTCTTCAATGTTATAGATACTTCAAGTAAAACAAGCTAATGACTTTGGAGGTAGATATTGAAAACCTTAAGGTCCAAGATTTATTAGATTTATAGGCATTAATTGCAAAGACTTTAGGAAAGAAAGGGTTTTAAGAAACTGAAGCAAGGGACTAAGAAATCCACAAGAATAGTCCCCAATTATCCATTTGAACACAAATCCAATTATTTGAGCACAAATTTATATATATTTTGCTATGATCCCATGACATCACATGGCATATTACTATGAGCAATGTAGAAATTTAGATTTTATTTTTATTTTCCTCTTTCATGTATATTATGAACTTTCAACATTCCTTTAAATGGAAGAATGTGAAAAGACACACTCAGAGGAAATTTGCTACTGAAAACAGGCTCTGGAAAATTTCAACTCTAAGTGTACCATGTAAGACATTAAAAAAAAAATCACCTCTCATTGGATGGAGAAATCAGATGATTCTTTGTAACAGTTATTCAAACCAACCATTTGAGAAATGGCTGCAATACACATTTCTGGAAAATTAAGGTTAAATCGTCATTGAGAGTGGAAAAGTTTAAAGGATGGACTTACACATCATATATCTGCTGATGGTTTGATAATAGCCTTGACCAGTATTTGTAACACTGCCCACACTGAAGGCATCTTGCTTTAACAGGAGGGTATACTTTGGACTGAGACAATCAGTTTAACATTATAGCTCAGCTACTTGTGTATTTGTATGACCTCTGGTGAGTTATATAAACTCCCTGAGTTCACCTTCTTCCTCTATTTAATGACCTTTGACAAATCTATGTGTGGGCAAATAAAGTGATGTGTACATATACATAGCATATAATCAAAACTGGTCAGAACTCTTTCTTTTGCCCTCCAATACTTGAGGTATTGTTTCTCACTCCACAAGGTATACTCCATTTTTGTTCTAGATTGGTCACCCAACCTCTGTTGGTGGCAAAATCTGCACTGAGGTTCCAGCTCAGAATCAGTGACTGCCAAGTGGAGGATGAGCACAACTAGATTCCTGTCACCCCAGGATATGCGAGTAAGTGAGCAAATGAGGGAGCAAGTGGATCACAAGTACCCAAAGGTTAAGAATATAATAAAAATTACTATGATTTCCAATGAAAGGGCTCACCAGTTATCTATTGATTCATACATAGTACATTCCTTAAACACAGAATAGTCACAATATTAAAGTAAAAAATAATACTTACATGTTATAGTTTTCTTTTCCCCTTAAGATCTAAACTATATGAATAATCTCTAATTATACCTTGTCATTTACACACAGTCTTCAGCAATTTATTTCAAACATTTTATCCAGGGTCTTTAATCTTAAATTTTCCTTCATAATTGAACCACAGTTGACTGGGCTTATATCTAATAAGCACCTGATTGGGGTTAAAAATGTGCCATAATAGGAATGCTAATGATTTCATCTTTGTTTCAGCTGTATGAGACCTGTGATTTTTATCATTATTATCAGTATTTTCAATGTTCATTTTCCACTCATTTTGGCAAAATAATAAGGGCAAAGTGCAAAAGATATTCAAATAATTACATAAAGCCTGTTCTTACAGACAAAGATGGCATGACTGCCCAAACAGAACTCTTGGCTGTCAGGCGGTGCCACCACACATTAGTGCAAAATGTTCGTTGATCTGCTGATGTACGAAAGTCTGGATTTGGCATACAAAAGACACTTTGGAGTGTCTATGTATAATGCATGAAAGTGTTGGCTGTTCAGCAACTGAAAATACGAAAGTCAGGGACAGCCTGTATGTACATGAACCGAGAAAAGGAGACAGATATAGTAAGCAATGCTGACTTTGTCCTCAGGTATTAAGATGACTCTTGAGTGGACATAGCTTTAAGCGCCATCCCAAGAGGTACGTGAACTTGGATCAGGGATTGGCCACCAATCTAAACATGCACCCATCTTGGAACCTAAAGAACAAGGCATGTTCAGGAAGGAAAAGTGCAGAGGACGGGGTGTGAGCAGAGATACGGGGAAGTTAGTTTGGGAACAGAGTTTGAACATCCCTGTATGCTATGCCAAGGAGTTTGTATTTTATTTTGCAGGCCAATGGGTATTTCTATAATTCCAAAAATTAATTGAAAAGTTAGGTGATCTCAATAAAAAAATTAGATGTCATGCTTTTCTTAGGAAAGATCAGTACTGTCCTCCATTCCTATGAGCAAAATTTGGCTGCAACAGATGAGTGGCCTGCCTTCTTGACATAAGGGTTTTTTTGCATCTTTTTTTCTTCCCATTGGCAGACTACACTTACGCAAATTACCTTCCTGACCCTGGAAGGCATTTAAATTTAGGAGCTCTGAATGTGACAGGAACCATCAGCCACTTGCAAGGAAACAATTTTGTTTAAATTGTTGTTAATATGTGCTGTGGTAGGGCCTCCCTAATGGCACAGGGGTTAGAATCTCAGAGCTGTCAAGCTATTGCCAGCCACTATGGCATGGATTCGATCCATGGCCAGGGAGTTAACCCATAGAGAGCAGCAGACCTCTCCTGCCTTTCCCATGCTCCCCTCAGCAATTTATTTCAGTAGCTCCCTCTGTTTTGCTCCCCACTCTGTCTCTGGTGAATCCTCTCACCCCTGTACCTCTGGCCTACACACCCCAGTTCTTGTATGCATAAATAAATAAAAGTGTTTAAAAAAATATTTGCTGTGGTACAAAATATTTTATCACTGATTCTTTCTTCTCCAGTTTTTAATTCTATTTTGTACAACACTGTACAACATGTATATTGCTTTCAAAGTTAATTTTATTGAATACATGAGGGTTAGTTAGACTATTCACTTTATATTAATACATGGACTTATTTGATAAACAATTCAGTAGATTTCAAGAAATACTGATAAGTTGTAGGTAAAGTACAAATAATCGTGATTCAAAGAGTACTTATGTATGGATCACAAAATTACACTGGTCAACAAATTTTTACAAAAGTCATGTTACTGAAATAAAATCAGACATTTCCCATCAATTTGTATGTGCTCAATGAGAATATGACAATCAAATTCTAATTTTGGCTCTAGTTTTTTTTTTTGCAATCTGCAGTAAATTGATGTTTCATCACGAAATGCATGCCAATAATAATAGGCCTACAGTTAACACCTGTAAAAAATCAAGTCATAGACTACTTCTTAGATTTCTTCACTTGTCTCTTGTACAGCTGTTCAGGAATAGAATAGATGGAAGATGGTTTCCATTGTGCAAAAGCACAGCCTTAAGACTAAGTTTTGAAGAGTCTAGAAATAGTGTCCATTCTTGTGGGTCATGAGTGATTGCTAAGGCATTCATGAGGCCCTCAATATTGGAACAGAGTACTTTCCTGTCTGAAGAAAGGCTCCAACTGCTGGTGGTGCTTTCGATATCAAGTAATTGTGACATCTTCTTCTAGAAGATTCCATTGTTGGATCTTGATCCTAGCAATTCTGCCTTGTTCTTGGATAAGTCCAAATCATGAACCAGGTCAGTTAGTTCTTCCTGTGTTAGTCTGTGTGGGGTTGATGATGCACCACAGTGAAAATCTGGATCACTGCATGCTGATGGAACAGGGGAAGAACAGGTCAGCTCACCCTTGTCCTCATGAGATGTCTCAAGAGAATATTGTGCTGGATTTTCTGGAATAGAAAGTCCCTCACCATGTGGAACTGGTCTCAATGCACATGGAATGTTTGGGTAGACTCTTCTTGACTTATTTTGCTTCATTATTCCGCGGGAAAGAGGAGGAACCAAGCAGAAGTAACAGTCTTTGATGTGGTTGCTTGGCTCTCTCCACACCATGGGGACTGCAAACGGCATTGATGGTCTTTTGCCATTTCCCCACTGTGAAAGCTGTGTTGTCCATGTGGCACAGCATATATGCGGGGCCCAAGGCTTGTCTTGGTCACCAACCTTGCATCCGAAGTAAAGATGATAGCCTTCTTCACTTGAGAAGTGATACTTTTCTTCTGGTTGGCAAATGTCACTTCCCCACAAATAGGGCAAAAATTGTCCACACTATTAACGCACTTTTGAGGCATGGTTGTTCTTTCTGTATTGTGCCTAAATGGATAAAATAATAACAGTTCTATGGAACAGTAGCTTCAAGTGTCTCACACAAAGTCTGAAATATTTTCAATGCTGAACCTTTCCAACAGGGCTTTCTATAGTGCACTTTTGACATCAGCTTACTTCAGCAGCCGTCTGGCAATAGTATTGCGTTGCATCAGAAAATGATGCAAGCAACTCTGGATGATGTGTGCATGATGGTATTATGCAATGCGATGAAATATTACATCATTCTAGGCTCATTTAAGATGTTGTTGCAGTCCTATTAGATAAATTTACACGGTAAAACATAAAATGAATTATATGAAATATCTTCAAAATGATAGCTAATAAAAAATTTTCAGGGTTATGTTCATGTTCAGCACACCAAAATACTACAGATTAGGGCCTTTTTAAGTCAGTAACAATCTCACTATTGACCAGTGTTATAAAATAGAGTATTATCTTTCTTTTGAAACATCCTTTGCTCTTATTTCTGAATTTATTTCATTCCCATGTAACTCAGAAAATCACTACTGTGAGTTTGTGGTCATCATTATTTTTACATTTTAAACCATATTCTAATAGTAAACCAAATATTGCTTGCTTTTTGCATATTGTCTTTTTTTTTCTGCAACTGGACTAATACTCTATTCAGTCATTTGGTTTTTTCACTCATTATTAGATTTCCAAGATACAGATATACCAATGAATGTAAATGTAATTAATTAACTTTCATTTCTGTGTACCTTTCCTTTTTGTGACCACACTTTGGTTTGCTTACCTATCATACCTTTAATGGAAAAAATGACTATTTTAAACAGTGCTATGATAATGTTCTCTTATTATATATGTTTAAATGTTTCTTTAGTATTTAAACATAATATAGAATTACTTGGTCCAAAGAAATGTGTGTATCCAAATTTGCTAGATAATCATAAATTCTTTCTCAAAGTAGTTTACCAGTTTACACACCAGCAGCCTAAATGTGTGCAAATATTTGCTTGCAACACCTGCTTGTCAACACTTGGGGTTGTCAGACTTTTA
Organism: Scalopus aquaticus; assembly: GCA_004024925.1. Lineage (NCBI taxonomy): Eukaryota > Metazoa > Chordata > Mammalia > Eulipotyphla > Talpidae > Scalopus > Scalopus aquaticus. The sequence goes on along the minus strand of PVIJ01000393.1, from coordinate 62,973 downwards.
AATTTTTGCCAATCTAGTGCATATATAATGTGATGTTACTGTACTTTTAACTTACATTTACCTGACAACTAAGCCATTTGCTTAGTACCTATTTGAATTACCTCTTTTTTTTTAAATTATGAGCTCAATCTCCCCTTCCCCCATTTTCTCATCTTTGTTTCTTATTTATTAGTAGACCTTAATTTTTCAAGATATATGGTGAAAATTCTTCCTTTCTTCTCTGTGTGATGTCTTTTGTTTATTAGAACTGCTTAATTTGAATGTGATTCAATTTTCAGTCTTATATGGGTTGCACCTTTTGTATGGAATCAAAAAGTTATTACTGAGTTTATATAATATTCTTCTAGGTTATAAAAGTTTTATTGTTTTCCCTTTCCTACTTAGATCTCCAGAATCACTGCACTGATTTTGTTAAGGTTTGGGTAAAAATTCAGTTTTATATTTGACATTTGGATAACTAATTGCCCCAACATCTTTTTTGTCACTTCCAGCTTTTTCCACTGTTAATTGTCACCTTTGTTATAAACTAAGTTTCATTGAATGAGTAAGGTTTTTCCTGGAATAATTTATTTGGACTATTTTGCTGCCTCTGTGGCAGTTCCACACTGTCTTAATTTCAATAATCTAAAAGAAATTCTTGACATCTGGAAAGAAATACACTCTAACTTGATATTTAGGAGAGTTTTAAAAAGTCTTAGCTCTTAGCTCTTACTTTAATCTGTTTGTCAAATGCCACTTAATTTTTTTAAATTTTTTTTTAGATATGCTCAGAATTTTATTAATATATTTAGGGGAGATCTGACATCTTTAGGACATCAAGTCCTCCAATCTATGTGCATCTCTAAGTTCTCTTTAATTTTTTAATAAAGTGTACATTTTTTCTATTTAAAATTATAGATAAATTTATTCCTCAGAGTTTATGTATGTTTATAAAACATCAAATAACATTTATTGTACCTGCTAAACTTGTGACTGGGGTATTGAAAGTATAATTGATTTTTATAAGCAGTTCTGTATCCTGTGAACTTGCTAAGCTTTGCTTCTTATCAATTCTAATAATATATTGATTGATTGTCTTAGGCTTAGTAGATAGGCAATAATATACCTGTAATTAATTAAAACTTTATTTTTCATTTCCAATCCATATGACCTAATTTCTTTTTCTTATCTTACTGTGCTGGCTATAACACCTAGTACAAACATGAATAGAAGTGATGGTAGCAGGTATGACTGTCTTATTCCTGATGCTAATTGAGAGGTTTTCATTATTTCACTATTAATAATGATATTTGCTATAAACCGCCTTTACCCAGTCAAGGAAGTTCCTTTCTATTTCTTGTGGTTAAGTTTTCTTAATCATGTATAATTCTTGAATCATTAAACCATTCGTGCTAAACCAGTAGATATGAGCATATAACTTTACCCTTTATTTATTTACCCTTTAACTGTTTTTTTTTTTTTGAAGATTTATTTTATTTATGCATACAAGCTGGGGGTGCAGGCCAGAGGTGTGGGGCAGTGAGAGGGTTCACCAGAGACAGAGTGGGGAGCAGAGCAGGCAGATGGACTGAAGTACACTGCTGAAGGGAGCAGCGGGCGAGGTAGGAGAGGTCTGCAGCGCCATGTGGGATTCTCCCCAGCAGGGCATCGAAATCGAACTTGCACTGCAGCTGCCGACAGCTCCACAGCGCTGCGCTTAACCTGTTGTGCCACCAGAGAGGTCCTACCATTTAACTGTTAATTGATATAATTAATAACTGTGTTAATCATATATTTTTTTCAAATGCAAAGTCAGATACACATTCCTAAGGTAACATAACACATCCACTACTTCATACATTGCAAGAATCAATTTGCTGCATATACTTAGATTTGTGTATCTATAGTTACGAGATTCCCTCTCATGCTGTCCTTTTCTGGATTTGTATCCCAGGTGTTCTAGTCTCATAAAATAAGTTGAGGGATGTTCTTATTTTTTACTATACCAAGATTTGGTTTTTAGAATTTTAATTATCTGGCCCTTTCCTGCTTTGTAGAACTCAACTGATAATTTCCAGACATGGTAGTTTTCAGTTTAAGAGTTTTCAGTTACAGAACTCTTTTTTTCTTTTTTTTCCTTTCTCTTTGCATTTGTTTATTGAGGTAACATTGAATTACAACACTGTATATGATTTAGGATTATAGGTTCACACCTCTTTAGATATATGTTACCACACCATATCTACTACCAAAGTACCCATAATCCTTCACTACTATTGGCCCCTTTTTTCCCTTTATTTCCCATCCTCAATCCACCTCTCTCTGTTAGCCTTAATTTTGCAGTTATATTTCTGGGGTTTGTTTCGGTTTAGTTTGGTCTGTTTCTTTGTTGTTGTTTTTTCTTTATATTCCACAAATGAATGACTTCTCAGTTACAGAACTCTTAAGGTATTCCGTTTCTTCTTTAGATAGTTCTGTTAAGTCATGTTTTATAAGAATTTTTCCATTTACTTTTGGTTTTATGATTTATTCATAAATAAAATTTATTCATATAAAACCATATAATTTTTTTGTAAAGTGTATAGTAGGGCAGTTCTCCCTCCCTTTTTCTTCCTATTTTGTGGTGTCTTAATTTTTTTATTATTTTTGCCAGATGATTGGCAGTTTTATTGTTTTGAAAAGTGAAACTTTATTGATTCATTTTATTGTGTATGTATTTCTTTAACAGGTTTGTGTCTTTATAATAACTTTTCTTATGCTAAGATTTATACTTCTGTTATTATTTGATCAAATGATATCTTTTGAAAATAGACATATTTTGAATTCTTTTAAAATAATGTTTAATTGTATCCTACAATGAATAGCTGCAAGGGGTTAAAAAGCAAAAGTAAACAAGTGGGAGTACAGAAAACTTAAAAGCTCTTGTACAAATAGACCATCATAAAAACAAAAAGACAAGCTGTTTATTTGGAGAAGATATTTTCCCATCATACATCTGAAAAGGTTAATATTCAAAATATATAAAGAACTCATATTAACTCAACAATAAGGAAACAAACTACTCAATTAAAAAATGAGCAGAAACCTGATAAACATTTTTCCAAGCAAGATATGCAGATGGCCAATAGTCTTGTGAAAAAAAATGCTCAGCCTCACCTATTAATAAGGAAGTTGAAGCAGTATCACAATGAGATATCGCTACACACCTGTGAGAATGACCTCCCTGGTGGCGCAGCGGTTAAGCATTGAGCTGTGGAGCTGTCAGCAGCAGTGATTCGAGTTCGACACCCAGCTGGGGAGAATCCCACATGGTGCGGCAGACCTCTCCTGCCTCGCCCGCTGCTCCCCTCAGCAGTGTATTTCTGATCTGCCTGTTCTGTTCCCCACTCTGTCTCTGGTGAAGCCACTCGCCGCTCCACACCTCTGGCCTGTACCCCAGCTTGTATGTATAAATAAATAAATCTTTAAAAAAAAAAAAAAAAGAAAGAAAGACTGGAAAAGCAAGTGCTAGAAAGGGTGGGGAATAAAAGGAACTCTTGTACACTGTTGGTGTGAATATAAACTGGTGCAGCCTTTGTTTAAAATGGTTTCTGTATAAAAAACTAACGGTAGAAATACCATATGATCCAGCACTACCACTCTTAATTATTTATCTAAAAAATATGAAAACACCTATTCTATTCAAAAAGATATATACACCCTATGTTCCACAGTAACATTAACAATAGCCAAGACATGGAAACAACCTAAATGGCCTTCAGTGGATGACTGGAAAAGAAGTTGTGGTAGATGTAATCAATGAAATACCCATCAATTATTTTACAAGATGAAATCTTGTGTTTTTTGTGACAACATGGGTGATACTTGAGGTGATTATGGTAAGTGAAATAAATCAAAAAGTGAAAGACAATTACCAGATGGTTTCTTTCAAATGTGGAATGTAAATAACCAAAGCAAACGAACTAACAAATCACAACAACAAAAAAAACCCTCTTAGACTCTGTGAAAAATATGGTAGTTATGGGTGGGGAGGGGAAGAAGGGTGGAAGGAAAGGTTAGAGGACATAAACCTGATAATGAGAATGGCACTTGAACTTTGGGAGTGAGTGAGGTGAAGCTTATATACATAGAGAGGTATGAAGCTGTATTCCTGAAAATTGTAGTATTGTAAATCAATAAAATTTTATTAGAAATGTAAAGACTGATACATGCAAATCAAAAACAAAGAGAAAAATAAGATGGTAAACTTCGTTAGGTATATTTTACCAAAATAAAAAAATTTTAAAAAGTGAAAAGGTATTTAAAAATGTAATTGTAACCCGCAGTAATGACCCATACCACTTATTTTCATTTGTACTTAGATTTTTTGTATCTTTCATTTTTTAAGTCATGATTATTTAGAATTGTGCTTTTTAAAATTTTAAATGGGGTTATTTTAGTTACCTGCTGTTAATAACTTCTAATTTCATTGTTATCAGAAACGTGGTCCATATGCTTTAAATCACTATGAAGTTTTATTAGTGAATACCCTAGACATTTTTCGTAAATATTTAATACATAGTCATATAATATCAGAAATATCTTTATGGCCTTTGAATACTTTGAGAAATTGGTACTTTCTAACTCCAATATTTTCTATCCTAGGCCATATGATTTTGGGATTCTGTTTTTGAGGCCTGTATTTTGTAATAAAATACTATTAAAATAATTATTAATTTAAATTAAATTAGAAATTATTGTGATAACCTACAGCATAAATTGTTGCTATTATTTTTATAAAAATTGTAACATCTAATTCATGGACTGCATTGTTTACAACTATTTTCCCATTGTATTGAATATATAATTCCTTTGATTTCTGGCTTTGATTAAGTGAACCATCAGCCTACCATTTACTCCATGGGAAATAATTTGACTTTTTAATTCTCATAAGATTTTTCTCTATGTCTTTGGTGTTCTGTTTTACAATATGGAGTCTAGGTGAGGATTTATTTTCACTTACCTAACCGGTGAATTTTTTTTATATGTGAGTGGTATTTTTCACTTGTATTAGATAACCCTCAGAAAATTTCTTTACAAGTATTGCCTATACCTTAGTTTGTCCCTTCTTCTTCTGTATATGTTTCTGTAAACTCGAATCTCAACTTGAGTCTTTCAGAACACACAAGTGTGAGTTAAGGCTATAACTCACATGATTAGGACTTTTGTTATTCTATATTTTAGACTTTGCCTTTAATATGAAGATTGGATATTTGAAGTCCACAAATCTCTAGGACATTTCTCTTAGGCTTCTCATCAGCTTACAAATGTATTCCTGATGTATTATTTTAATGTGTCCTTGATCCATATTAACTCTAATTTCTGAATTTAAATTTTTATTTTCATAAATTCTCTTTATTCTGTTTCTTTTTCATATCCTCTTGGGCACTTCCTTTAATGATCTATTGACTCTTCTACTCATATTTTCATATTTTTTTATTTTTAAAACATTTATTTAATATTTTATATTGATAAATCTATTCCTGTTATTTTTATGCCTATTTTCTCTTTGATGTATTTGGAGGATTGAGTTAGGGGTGTTATATAACTTTGCACTATTACCTTATGTTTCTTAAAATTTCATCTGTTTGTTACAGAAAGGGATTGTTACAGAGAGGAAGCACCATAAAAAAGGGAAGTTTTGTGTTCCCTGTCTCATGTAATGAAGGGTAGAGCTGAACAGGAAGGAAAAGTTATAGGAGACTTGGGGAGAGAATATTTGGAGGGTGCATGGAGGAGCTAAATGGAAGGAAACATGTGGAATTGACTTGTAGAGAGACATGTGGTGAGGAACACCTGGGAGACTGATAATGACAACCTTTCATTTGTACTTTGATTTTGCACTTTTCGCCTCAAACTTTCTCGGCCCCTGCTGCTCCTTTCCTTTGGTTTCTTGCCAGAAGGTGCCTTAGACTTGTGGCAGCCTTTCAGGCCTCAGTGACCCTGTCCTGGGCCAACCGTGTTTGGCTGGGTGTTTAGCCACAAGGAGATGGTTAACTTACAGTGTTTCATCAGGAAACTATTCTCTTCTCTTCTTTTTCTATGCACATTAATTACTAACTAATCTACTGAAGTTCTTACACACTAAGAGTATGCTAGTTTTCACGTGAAAACTAGCTTTTGCTTATAAAATCTCCATGGAGGTCCTCCCTGGTGGCGCAACGGGTTAAGCGCAGCTCTGTGAAGCTTTTGGCAGCTGCTGAGCGAGTTTGATGCCCAGGCGGGGAGATTCCCACAAGGCGCGGCAGACCTGTCTTGCCGCGCCGGCTGCTCCCCTCAGCAGTGTATTTTGGTCCATCTGCCTGTTCTGTTCCCCATTCTGTCTCTGGTGAACCCTTTCAATGCCCCACACCTCTGGCCTGCACATCCAGCTTGTATGCAAATAAAATCTTTAAGACAAAAAAAATTTCCATGGAATATCTTTAACTTCCCTTTTACTTACAAAGGCTGGGCCTCTTGGGTCAGGCTACTTAAAATTTTTTCTCTTAGTGTCCTTATCCCTAAGAGACCTTGACCTTTGCTGCTTGTCTCTTGAGCCCTGAAAGTCTATGAAAAGGAAATTTTAAGCTGTGCTTTGACAATTTGTGTTTTCAAAGAATATGAAAACTCTAATAGATTTATGCATACTAATATTCATAGCAGTATTAGCCACAATAGCCCAGTCATAGAACCACCCAAAGTACACAAAGATAGAAATGAGTGGATAAAGAAATTGTGAAATATGTGCACAAAGGAATGCTATACAACTATTTAAAAGGATGAAATAGTGCTTTAGGGACAAAATGGATGGATCAAGAGGTGATTGTGCTACATGAAATGTCAGAAAGTAAAAGACAAAAAAAAAGATGGTTTCACTTATCTATAGACTATAATAACCAAAGAACACAAATTCAACAATCCTTTTAACATTCTATATTTTACTTTCATTAAGATTTTAATATGGATATACCTTCTTTTCTTCTGGATTAATCTAAACATTTAAGAAGATATCCTCGCTAACAAATTTAGAAGTGTGAGGATTGGGTGTACCAAGTTCTCCAAAATGGAAGGCTATTTACTTTTTAATGGGCAAATAATTGTGTAAAACTTAGAAGAGAATGAAAAAGTGACCATTAATTTTTGCAGTGTTCTTATCATGGGGGGTGGTCTCAGCACAGGTAAGTCTGAAAGAAGAATGACTTCCTTCTCTACAGAGCAGAAGAGCAGAGAGACAAATGACTGCTACTCCCATAGGAAAGCTTATTTTCAGGCAGGGCTGGTGGAATTTCATTATGCAAAATGGAAGAGACAAAGTCAGTGTGTATTAGATGGGATTGCTAGCTTAAATATAGGACACTAATTAATTTTGAATTTGAATAGACAGTAACTTCTTTTAGCCTATGATCCAAATATTCCTTTTATTCCATCATCTCTCCCAAATATCTAAGGAAGTATTAGATATGGTAGAGTATGTAATGCATTAACACTTCATTATAACTAGCTGAAAGCTTTAGAGAAGTACCTTACAAACCTTAAGTGTTTACTACCCATCACCAGGAGAATCATGTCTAACTCTAGTGTCTGATTAGTAGGTTTGGGGTGGGACATGAGATTCTGCATTTCTAACATGAATGAGTTCTGCTTTAAGTGGAAATATGTGCCCTCCCCTTCAAATAGGAAAAATTTCAGACAATAGTCTCTTCTCAAGGAATAAGAACTTCCTGCTGCCTCCTCCTGCAACATTTCGAGGCAGAAATATTTTTCTCACCTTTTGAACTTTATCATTAAGCATTGTTTGTAAGTATCACTGATAAAATGTGACTAGGTGTTGAGTACTCTCAATTCTTATAGCTAGTCCTTTCTGAAACATATTCTCAAAATGCTACCTCACCACTAAATTGCTGAAATACTGGCGCCTGCTCTGTCCTTGTAGGGTAAACGAGAATTGTCAGGTTCTTCTGCCCTCCCCCCAATGATGGACCTCTGCAGGCCTACACACATGCCTAATGGTGGGCACCTGGAATGGGGGGGTGGGCATGTGTGAGTGGGCACAACTGGGCTAGAGACTGGATTTATAAGCAGAGGCAGCGGCAGCAGAAGCAGCAGAGAACGGAGCATGGAGCACAGGACTGTTTGGGGTGCAATGGAGACCACGGGACGCTGTCAGAGAGCCCGCAAAAGAGTGAAGATTTGCCCCTCGGCCCCATTACCTGCCCTGTACCTGGTTGCCTCCCTACAAGAGACCATTGAAAAGCATAAAAAGTCAACGAGAGCACCAAAACTCCTCCTTCCCTTTAGACCTGTCTGTGCAGCTCCATAGACAACCTGTGCTTCCTGTGGTCATCCTGCCTCTACAGTCCTCAACAATTTTTATGTTGATATACATAGTTCAAGATGCTTCACAGACAGCCAAATAAATATCAGTTTATGATAGGTGATAGTCCTCAGAACAACTCAATAGAAACTCCAATGGAAGGAGTTTTTTTGGACAATTTTCCAAATAGGCCACAACTTATTCCTCTTATGTCCTCTTATAGTTGAGACGATCTGAACTGGCATTAGAAAACACAGCAGTTCCCATTATACCAGTTGTGTTAAGGGAAGTTTTCAAACCACTGGATTGTCGCGTGAACTGTATCTAGTTCTAAATGTGGGAACAGAAAAGCTGCAGGGAAAGAATGACAGAGGCAAGCTAAAATACTTTCCATATATGCTCACCTCTCTTTATCCCCTAACCTCCGGCCCATCCAGACTACACTTCCAAAAACGGATGGAATGCCTTGCAGAAGAGGACTAACTCTGGGGCTAGATGTTCTGTCATTTTGTTAGAGGCTAGAAATGTTCCCTTCCTCCTTTGGAAAACCTGTTCTTGTTTATTTTTTTTCCATGTGATGAGTATGTCATTCACATTCTTGAGGTGTTTAGAATGTTCAGGATGGTATAGTAACATTACAAGAGTGTGAGTTCTGGAGCTTTTTAGCTGTAAGTGAATGTGAATTTTAAACTACCTATGATAGTTCAGCATTGGTCACTGTTTGCCATTATTCTGAAATTTTCCTTCATTTATTTTTCCTAGAATTGCCATGAAAATAAACACAAATCAAGATATATATAAAAAGCAACAATTAAAAAAAATTACTCTTTCCTCCTAATTCATCAAATGTCATTGCTTTCGCATGTGAATGGTTATATCTCATTAATGGTTTCTGTGGTATAACTCTGTAATTAATATTTATATATTAGCTACAGTATCTGTTTTTAGGGAGAAAGGAATTATATAGTATAAAATTGAATGTTTTAAAGCATTCAAGTAAACCAGAAATATTTCCTCAAAAATGTGTTGAAAGGATGTAACAATCCAGCATGTGATTTTAATTAATGTCCAAGTAACTAAAAATGTATTTAGTTCATAAAGAAAACATATTGACATCTAATTATGGATCATAGAATTTGGTGCAGCGAAACTGTAGTGCATCTGTTCAGTGAAAACATAATCACGGAGAATACTAAATGGCACAATATATAATGAAAAATTGAAATAATGCACAAATAAGACCATTAAAAAATCACAGTGTGGAACCAAATAGAGTTGGAATTTAGCAAGAGAGTTCTAGATTTACTGATAGCAGAGATTGTCAAATTCATACAAAATTTACTGTGCTGATTTTAATGGTAGTGTAGAATAGTTTCTCTTTTCTCCTTTAATGGAACTTAAAGAAGGGGAAATTTAATGTCATCAGTCCACTTTCATATTTTTAGACATAGCATAACGTATAGATTGATGAAGAGTTGTCTTTTTGATAAATCATTTTCTTCAATTAGTGATGGCAAATAGTAACAGATGTCAAGAATGTTGACTCTATTTTTTTTACAATATCATTGGCTCAATGCCCTTTTCTTTACTCCCACTGATTTAGTTCAAGCCCTTAGTGCCTTTCACATGGGCGTTCAATAGCTTCCTCACTAGCTACTGATGGGTCGCTTAATTCATGGTGGATCTCAGACCTCCGAATCTCTGTCTCCAGTCTATTCCCTATCACACAGCAGTGCTTCTCTGATTTGAGCTGGCATTTGAATCACCTGGAGGACTCGTTAAAACACAGAATTTGGGGCATCATGACCAATGTTTCTAATTCAGTTGGTTTGGGATCAGGCTGCAGAATTTGCATTTCTCATGATTCTCAGGTGATGCTGACCACGTTTTGAGAACCACTGCCTATTAGTCTTGTTAATGGCTTTGAAGTCAGTCTTGCCCCTGTATTTCCATTTTCATAAGCCTTTGTTATTTTTTTTCTCATCTTTGGAATTCAGCTTAAAAATAACAAGATACTTAAGGATTTCTATCTGTGGGGTCCCTGCTCCTCTAATTCCATACTCTTCTCCAAGTTGTTTCTTTCTGTGTATTTGATGTTTAAGCATACAGGAAGACTCAATTGTAGCGGTAGTACACACTAACACTTTTCTACCTTCATGCTTTTGTTATATTAGTCCACTGTCTTTTGAAAATTCATACTCTTCATCTCCACATTCAGGTTTCAGCATAAATGCATCCTCTGCCATGAAGCATCTCTGATTACTTCTCATTTATGTAGTTCATAAATAATGTCACATTTTTCTGACCTTTCCCACATTTCATTTATCTTACATTAATTTCTGCTTTCTCTACTTTCATTTATTCTTGCTTGAATTCTATTAGCTTTTAAGTTATCTTGGGATAGAACTGAGTTTTGTCCTACTTTCTAGTACAATCATAAATAGACGTTATTGATAAATATTTGTGGATTATTATTATCTATAAATTATGAAAGTAGTGAAGATAAAGAAGATGATTTTTAAAAGATGATGATCAGAATAATGAATATCTATCATACTCTTACTGTGTGGCTAACCAGGAATCTAGCTTCACACATATTATCTCATTTAACCGCCTCGGTATCCCTGAGATATTTCTCTTTCCATTTTGTAGGTGAAAAAAACTGAGGTACCAGGAAGTCAAGCAACTTGTCAAGTCACATAGCTGGTAAGTGGAGTAGCTGGAATATTATCTCCAGTAGTAAATATCAGGAGCTCAGTCTCCTAACACCACATATAATGAAGATTATTGTAGCATAAAAATGTGGATGCTTAAAACTTGGGCAGAAAATGGATGTATAGCTCTATATAACCTTATCATTTAATTAAAAAACTAAAATATGATGACCACTAACTCATACTCAGTAGAAGAGTGGCCCTCAATATAATTCTAATTGTCACTCTCCACCTACATATTCTTTTATTCTCTATGTCACAATTGCCAGGAACTCCATGTACACTGTCTTGTTTCTACAACATGGTAAATCATATTTCTCTTAGAGTGGACCTGGGACCCCCCTGCATCAGTAATATTTTGGGTGGCGGGAAAAATTTTGGTCTTAAAATTAACCCAGATCAACTAAATCACCTACTCAGGGAGAAGTGCCTATGAATCTGCATTCTCTTCAAGCACGCTGGTGGTTCTTATGTATTCTAAAGTTTCTGAAGCACAAGTCTCATGAAATCATCAAACTGATGAATGTGATTTATGAACAGCATTCTTTTACTTTGTGTGAAGCTGTGTGAGGTTGAGAGTGGTACAGGAAATAGATTCAAGTCGCTGACAACTTCGGGTTCACATAGTTGCCTATGGAGACACAAAACACCACAGAAGATTTGTTTGAATGACCAGGCTTCCATAAAAATGATGGTAACTATTTGGAGAATTAATGTAGGTTATTTTAATCAAGAAATCAAATCAGTTTCCTTTTGACATGTATAGGCCTATGTTCATGTGTTTTTTAATTTAAGATAATTTACCTTCATGTTTTAAAGGGAAAAAGTAGAGAAAAAAAAAAAAACCAAACACCTCTTTCACCTCTAGTGTTGATTAAAATTATATTCAAAATAAGGTTTGTTAAAGATTATACACACATGAAGTATTCATTATATACTTATGTTTATAAAGTTAAACATAAGTATAATTAAGTCCAAAAATAATTTAAAATAATTAAAATATAAAATTCAATTTACAGACATTAAAAAGGAGGAAGGGTTTTCATTTGGATTGTATTTCTTATGTTATATTTTAAAGTATCATGTGTACTTTTTTGTTTATTGTGTCACTTGTCAACGTAATTTTTATGCTTTTGAGTTCAAGAGACCATAATTTGATTCATCATCATTATAATTATGTCTTCCTTTTAATAAGCCTTTTACTTTTAACCACTTCTCTGTTGTTTTCATAGTCCAATCACTTTAAGAATATGTATAAAATGTAATAATAAAAATGATAATTAAATGAAAAATCCTCCAGAGCATATTTATTATTATATATACTCATTATGAACTGTTGCAAGTTGCTTGGATGTCAGACAGGCCTGTGTTGTCAGCTGGGAAGGTGTTATTCTGGTCAGATGTTTCCATAACTATAAGCTCTTTGATAATTCCACTACTATGTAAGCTTCTTTCAAAAATCACAGTGGACTTCATTTGGCCTTTGGTCACTTAGAAATGTGACCAAATGTAAACTAAGCACCTCAACATAAGAAGGCTGTGTAGATAGAATGGAATATGCCAGTATCAGGGTTCTAAATCATTTTAGAAAATAAACATAACACTAGCAACAACAATAACAAAGTTTTCAGAACTTCACAGTCAAAATGAGCAAATCCTCTTTCTTGGAATCTTTGAGAACCTAGAACCACCCTTTGGATCGGGAGTATAGAGTGTGAGGGGAATTAGAACAAAATTTACATTATAGACACTTCAGCAAATTGGATCTTTGCATAATCAGGGAAATGCAAATAAAAACCGCAAAGAGATACCACCTTACACCAACAAGAATGGCACACATTAAAAAAAACCAGAAAACAACAAATGTTGGTGAGGATGTGAAGAAAAACTAATGCTTTTACACTGTTGGTGGGAAGGCAAACTGGTCCAACGTCTATGGAAAGCTGTATGGCAGTTTCTCAAACAACTAAAAATGGAGCTCCCATATGACCCAGCAATTCCACTCCTAAGAATATACCCAAAGGACACAAAAGCATTAATCCAAAAGGTCATATACACACCTATGTTTATTGCAGCACTATTTATAATAGCTAACACATGGAAACAACCCAAATGCCCAAAAACTGATGACTGGATCAAGAAGATGTGGTACATGTATACAATGGAGTACTACTCAGTAATCAAAAATGATAAACTAATGCAATTCTCAGCAACATGGATGGAGCTAGGAGGGATCATGTTCAGCAAAATAAACCAGAAGGAAAAAGAAAAATATCGAATGGTGTCACTTATAGGAGGAATGTAAGAGAGCCAAATGAGAAATCAGAAGGAGAAAATAGCACATAAAACATAAACAAAAGTAAAAACTAGCAGGCAACCACAAATAAGAGACAGTCTACGGGGGAAGGGGAGGAAGAGAGACCAAAATAGGGGAGAAAAGAGCACAAGGGACTATGGTGATGGTTCACGGGAGAACTGGTGGTGGGAAACCTACGGGAGATACACAATAAAGGATATAAATTCAATTTTAAAAAGTCAAAAAAAAATTGGAGCTTTGTAAGATATGCCAATAACAGATGATTTGAAGAAAGGAAGACTATTGTCTTGGGAAAACTTGGAATAAATAGTAGGATAAATAGCTGGTACTTTTCTTTTTTACTTCGTACCCTCTCCCGGTACTTTCTCTACAGAGAACTGAGGCCAGTTTATATTATACAATAAATGACATTTGATGCAAATAAATTGAATAAAAATGTACTCAGGTTGAGTTTTTGATCTCTATTCTGCTGTAGCACTTAGTGCTATCTGTCATTATGCAGGCTCCACCCTGGATTTGTAATTAAGATCTTTCCAGTATCTTTATTTGCTCTATCAAATCAGAATTACTCACAAGAGAAAGGAATGGAGTCTACTTTTCTGACTTCGGGAAAAATTCCTGACATAGTTCTAAAGAGTTCCATATTAAGATAATTTAATGTGATTTTCCTCTAGAAATTATTCACTTTTCAGTGTAGGCATTCTTCCACAATCTAGTCTAAACCATAAGTATTGCTTTCTATTCTTTTTCCCTTTGTCTGTCTTTAACTTTCTGAACAGATGGCTGTCTTCTGAGAATACTTGAAGACAGTGTTTAAGAAACCTTAAGTCTCTGTCAAACCTCACTTACCAGGCAAAGGTCCTATTCAAGGAAGAAACAAGGATAATCTTTGAAGTCATCAGGTATGTCTTGAAGTCCTGCTACCCTCTTGCTTAATTTTTCGCCATTTAAAAGCTGCTTTTTTCCCCTTTCTTTACTCTTCTCATCCTTATCTTAAGATATATAACAGTTAAGCTTATTCACATTGAGATGTAAAATGACTGTTAAGGTTTCCAATGTAAGCCATGAGGGAATATGTCTTAAATTTAATAAGAAGCATTTACCCCCTTAGATTATGGTTTAAATTGCAAGGTTACACTCACACTTTCTCTTTCTCCCCCCCTCTCTCCCTCCCTCTCTCTGAATATGTGCATATATATATATATATATATATGTATGTATATGTGTGTGTATATATGTGTATGTGTATGTATATGTAAATATATATATATGTATGTATATGTGTGTCACAAATAAAGGAGAGTGAGAGGAACGTGGAGGATGTCAACATCACTGAAATTATTCCATGCAGGGGGTCAGTTCGAATGCCCACATGTGAACAGTAGCATCTTACTCATGATTCATTCAACAAATATTCATTGAACACTTAGCTTCTGGGTCCCTGAGAATCCACCCAGCAGTGAGTTAGACAATGTCTTATGGAACATTTACTCTTTAGGGAGTAGAAAAACAATTAACCAACAAAAATAAGAAAATACCAGGTATGAAAAATGTTATGCTAAGAATTAGAATAGGGCAAGGTGAAAAGAAAGATTGGCTACTTCTGATTTGGGCATTTGAACTTCAGGAAAGGCATTTATTTCCTGGGGGGGAAGACACCTAAATTACCATTTTAAGAATGATAAGACAGGGCTAGCTGTAGGCAATGAAGGAGAATAGTACTTCAGGAAGAGGTCAGAGCAAGTCAAGGACTCTACAGATAGGGACAAACATAGCATGTTAATGACTGACTCAAGCAAAAAGAGGCTGGGGAGAGAGGGAGGGACCAGGTAATGAGGGCTTTCATATGCCCTAGAATAGATTTTATTCTAAGCAGAGTGGGAAGATATTGGAGCCAAATCTGATTTACATTTTTAAAAATATTACCAAGTTGGCTGTGTGTTATAGCAGGAATGGAAGCAGGAAGACCAGTTAGGATATTGAGTATCCAGGTAAGAGAATAGAGTGACTCAGGAGAGGGTGGGAACACAGACAAAGACCTTTTTAAGAGAGGGGGCTTGCTAATAGGCTCAGTGTGGAGTATGTGAAAGAGTTGAGCTTAACACAATGTCTTGGCTCAAAGCTTGACCAATTTAAGACCAGTGCTTCCTTTATTATTATGAGAACAACTGAGAAGAAACATGTCTAATGGTAACACCAAGATTTCATAGTATAATGTACTATAGTAGTTAGAGTCAGAGACTTTGAGGTTAGACCTACTTGAACCTAAGTTTTGGTTTAGCTACTTTTCTGCTTTGTGATCTTGGATATTATTGGATATTGGTACAAGCAAAGGACTGAGAAAAAGAATAGATAATTCATGGAGAGCACTTCAGTACATAAATATTATTAAATTGGGGTTTAGAATTTGAAATCTATTTTTTTCCTATTGTCCAAATTTTAGTAGTTTTGAATAGTGACACCAATAGCATTCTAAAAATTTAAAAGTTAACCAATATTATTATTGCCTAACCAGTTCTTTTAATCCAAAGTTTACATTTCTGTAAGTATACCACAGTGTTGTTTCCACTATAATGATGTGTTGCTTCCTAATGGTTAGTTTGTCTAAGGCACTTAGATATGTCATTGTCCAGTATAGATATTAGTCATTTTCATATTTTGCTTTATTCTATGTGGTTTTCTTTATAGCACTAGGAACCAGCAGTTAGGCACTTTATTCATATACTTTCAATCTTTTATTTTAAAATGTTACACTATTCTTGTAGCTTTCAACAAATGACTGTTCTATATTTGGTGTCTTTATTCAACACAATTCATGGACATATCCTTACATTTTTCCAGGTTCTGATTAAAATGTAAGTCTAAATTCTGGACTTACTATCAATGTCAATTTGTTTGAGGGGAATATATTAGAAAGGATTAAAAAGAGTAATTTTTTCCCAGTTATGAGGGACTTACAATATTTCTCCTTTTTTAGGCCTTTTCTTATAAGAAATAGCATATCTAACAGTTGGGAGGAATGGCACATAGAATAGCTGTTAGTTCCTAATTAAATAATCACTTGTACAAAATCATTGTATAGAAGAAATCTATTTAGTTTTTCGACACTTAGATTAGTACTGGCTTTTGACTGGTCATATTCTGTGTTCCAACATCAGTTCCCTTGACCTTTCTATACAGAAAAAGTAAAGCAGACTATTTCCATTGATGAAAAAGATGCAAACCTTGGAGAACAAAGAGAAGATGATTTGGTACTTTGTATAAGTTTCTTTAAGCTTGTTAATGAAAATGCAATATGAAAACAATCCAGAAGGAAAGATAAATTAATATACCTCTTCTTCTCAAATAATCAGACTCTTATACTTGGACCAGTAATTCCTAGCCTAGTGGTAGTATTGTTGGTGTAATTTTCCTGGGAGAGTAGAGTTTTCATTCAACACATTTATTCATTCACATTTAATTCATTCAATAAAATCAATTTATCAGTATGACTGAGAAAAATCAAAGTCTGTCATAAAAATATGCACACTTTGACACCTAGTCCTCCTTGTTAAGTAGAAAATTATTTGGGTGGACTAACGCTAGAAATTCCAAGTGAAGATGCAAAATGAAAATTCCCTAAATAGCAAGAAGTACTGTTGGTTGAAAGCAATATTGGGTCCAAAATTCTGAGGGAAGACATAATTTTATATTTGCTTCAGAGAGACACTATTTATCTCTGTTGGCCAACATACTTTGAAACAACTATTTGGTTTTAATGGATATATATCTTGCCACTCTGCCATCAGTAATTTGAACAGCTTGAAATACTGTATGTCATCTTACATTGCTTTCTCTTTGAAGCAAACACAATCACTGGATTGTTTTTCATTGATTTAAAAACATTGACTTGCTGAAGTATGAGCCTGCATGCAGTCATAATTCTTGTCTTTCCTCCTCGGCAAAGCCTGTGATAATTCTTTGAGTTTCAAGCAGGTGTCATGCATCAGATCCAAGTGCTTAATAAATGCACCAGAAGTATATTTTCCTTAAGGCCTTGTGTTTATCCCATTTCCATTTATCTTGTGAAATATCTTCAAATGCTTTTCTAAAATCCTGGGGAAGAGCAGGTTAGCATTTCCACTTGGCAAGCAGAGCTTGTAAGCGTAAGGCACCCTTGTCTATTTTGACCTTAACCAGCATTGGTGACTCCTAGTCTGTGTGCAAAGGGCCTGTGAGGAGTGACTGAGTTATTGGATTGGGCCCACCAGTCCATATGTGCACTGAGCATTTTTTTTAATCTGAATAAATATCTCAAACATGAAAATGTACTTTATAAAATGCATGCAAATGATGTGATCAATGAAATAGAAGTATAGTTAAATGTGATCCTGAATTCATGGTGGCTTTTTGTAACTTTATATTATTATTTCCTCAGCTAATTGTTAGTATAACTGGTTAATTGCAATTTTTACATTGTAGCTAACAGTACTCAATACATTAAATTTATGAAAAGATGACATTATTCACCACAGGTAACACACTGATATGAAACTGAAATGATTTTTTTATAGTATCGATAGCATGAGCTGATTATCAACAGTTTCACATTCATTGGATGCAGGAGCATATATTAATAATAATATAGCTAGCAACACCATAATTACTATTATATTGGGTACGGGAAGTCATTTCACTTTTACAAAAATACCTGTGAAATAACTGTTACTACCATCCCCATTTCATTAAGAGAAAACCAAGACAAAGAGAATCTAAGCCATGCCTAAAAAGTCACAGACAACTAGTAAGCAATGCCCTAAATTCTAGCATGCCCTTCTGACTCCAAAATTCTTGCTCTTTTGATTCCATCACATTGCAGGAGTATATTACTTGTGAGACACACATAAATATAAAAGATGCACTTGATTCTAAAATCATAGATTCATAAAAACGATGTGACTTATGTTGAATCTAATTAATTATGATTTTTTCAAGAACATTTGATCTAGAAAGATTTTTTGTGCAATCCATAAAATCATATGACTCCTCAAACCTGGCAATTATAGCAACTACCCTTTATTACTATATCAACAACCACCTGCTGCACATGCCTAATTTACCCTACAATTTCAAATATCAAAAGAAATTAAGGGGAAAAGTGAAAAAACTAAGCAATAATGTGAATTTTTGCTTTAATTAAGAAAGAAAAGGAAAAAAAGAGTTACCTGCAGTTTATGGACTGTAAAAGATCTGGGACATTATCAGGAAAATTCCTGCAGATTTCCCGCCCATTTTTAAATTTTTCAATATGTTTGGTAAAGGATGTATCAGCTTCACCTACCCCTTTTCTCTTCCACCTTCATCTCATTATTCTCTTTTCCACTGTGGAAAACCCTACTGTTTGTTTACAATCCAGAGTTTTAAGAGGCTGAACTAAAATTGGCTGCTTCTGGGACA
Organism: Scalopus aquaticus; assembly: GCA_004024925.1. Classification (NCBI taxonomy): domain Eukaryota; kingdom Metazoa; phylum Chordata; class Mammalia; order Eulipotyphla; family Talpidae; genus Scalopus; species Scalopus aquaticus. The sequence goes on along the minus strand of PVIJ01000393.1, from coordinate 44,195 downwards.
TCCCTGCCAATGGGTGGGATCCAAATTGGCTCTGCCATGAAGAGGCAGCTATGCCCACATAAGGATATTTTGGCTTAGTGCTTCTATCATCTTGTTGCCAGAAAGATAATCATCCAGGAGTGGGAAAATACAGCCAGGGCAAATGTTTACAGCTAGAGTGGTCAGCCAGTTGGAGCAGTAATCTGAAGGAAAGGCTATCTGGATGTCTTGTCGGATTCCTTCTGGGAAGCACTTAATAATGTTGGATAAATCACTTAGCCTCTTAGTCCCCAATTTGGTAGCTAGGACCACAGTACCTTCTACCTGCCCAGATTATTTTTTGAAAGTATTTAGTTTATTTCCTCTAATCTCAACTGTGCAAGGGATAACAGCCTTCTTTTTAAATATGAAGACAGGGAAATAACTCTTTCTCCGTACTTTCCTAGTATTCTAGTTGAAGTTTAGGAGAAAGAACAATTCTTCCCATCCTAGAAGAAAGGCTTCTCTTTAAATATTTCTTATTGGCTAACATATTACCTGAAGATTGGAAGACAAGATTGTGTACAAAATCACATGTAGAAAGCATATGTGTAAAACATGGATGTATATACTGTATTTATATAAAGATGTCCTTATCTCCACATTTCAGGATAGCTCCTAGTTAAGCCACAACTTTTATAAGGAGAAAGGAAATCAGATTTGATTGCATTGGTTGTTTAACTTAAGGAGCCACACAGATGGGAAAGAAGCACAGACAAATTGCTTTTGGCTCTGCTTTCTTCTATAACAACACCCGATATTTTTAGTTTTCTTTTTTGCGTTGTGCATGTATCTGCCTCATATAGAAAGTCATTGCATATTGTCTTCATCAGTTTTGCCATCCTCTACTAATAAGCCCCATTTAGCATTTCATTCACTTTTTAAAATTTCTGAGATCTGAAGGTACCATGGGAAAGTCCATTTTTGAAATGGAGATGACCTGCAGGTAGAAAAAATTTAATGTCATTGAAACGGCCCTTTTAAATCGAAAAGAGAATATTGATTTTTGACCGTATGGTAAAGGCATATTCCTGGTTAGTTCAAGTACATTTTTAAACTGGATGGGCCTATATAATCTAAGAATTAAAACAATTTTTTATGACAGATCCAATAGTATTGTGATGAACTGGCTCATTAAAGATAATTAAGTGGATAATGAACCTTCTACAAGTTGGCCACTTTGTTCTCACTCTCTTGAACTTTCCCATCTGTAAGTGGTAATAGTTGCTATTTTCATATGCATATTCCTAGTGATATTACAGTGGCAGGTTGGAAAGAGGTGAATATGGTACAGATTCCATCAGGTATTCCAGTAAGGTCTTCTCTAAAACTGGCCTATAGACTAAGAATTAAAAACATATCACTCAAGCATTATGACAATTTCTTTAAAAGGTAAACAGAGAATTAAGATGTAGCCAAGCAATTTCACTCCTGGGTCTCTATCCCAAACTTGTGTTCATATAAAGATTTTTCTACCAATATTTATAGCCACATTATGCATAACAGCACCAAACTGAAGATAATTCAAATGGCCATAACCAGGTAAATGAATAGAGAAAATGTGAGATAGACATACATTGGAATATAATTCAGAATTAAAAATCACAAATTACTGCTAATATACAAAACAGTGGAACCTCAAATATATCATGCTAAGTGAAAGAAGCCTCATGAAAAGATTATATGCTATGTAACTAAATTTATAAGAGATTTTGAGAAAAAGAATACAAAGAAAAATGCAGACCACTAATTGTCTGAAGCTGGGACTAGGAGTGGATACTAACTGCAAAGGATATGAGGCAACTTTTGGGGATGACAAAAAACTTGTAAACTGGTTGGTGGTGATGGTACAATTGCATACATTTATGAGAAGTCATTGAACTTATACTTATAATAGCTGTATATCAAATTCATTCCAATTTCACATCCAGTGTATTTCAGGAAAATTAGTGTGCATATATGTGACAGGTACTCCCCTCCTGAAATATTGTAGCCAGGATAGAATTCTAATTTTTTCTTGAATATGCAAATTCTACTCTACTCTAGGAAATTCCTCTGCTTGTGATCTTCCTGCAGTACTCTTCCCACCTCTCTGCTCAAGGTTGGCTCCTCTTCTTTTGGGTTGTTGCTAATGACACCTCCCCAATGAAGACTTCCATAACTTTGTAAATGAAATTCCACATTTGTAAAGAAAGTTCATTATTTTTGGTTTCTTGTGAATTTCTTTCATAGCACATAGCCCAATTTTCCATTAGTTTCATTTATTTTTGCCTGTGTGTACATTTATATCTATTTATCTAGTCTCTTCCCAAATATAAGACCTGTAAGTGTAAGTATATACCAGTAAACCTACAGTGTGGTTACTTAGTATTTTGTGAGGAATTAATAGATTAATGAATAAGAGTATCCCTATACTAAACCATGAAAGATTAGGAAAATTATCCTAAATATTTTAGGTGCATTTCATTCAGTTTTCTTCAAAGATTTCCATACTCATGAATGGACTTATTTCATCTAGCAAGTTCTGGTATTCCTGAGAATATTCTGGAATTAACCTGATATTCTGGGGATTTCAGAGCATGGATAGAAGCGTTGATTAGTGAAGGATTTCTGGTGTCTGTGAAGGACCTTCTCACTTTCCAGGTGTATCTCTGAAAATCTCACATGGTCTTGGGAGGCAGAGACAGATTTATTGAATGCCCTGGAATTACCAGTTGCTAAATATCATTTTCTGACACCTCAGCAAGCTCTTTTAAAAGCCTGTTTTCACAATTGTATCAGCCCTCCCAGGGTGCCAACCATAAAACAAAACTAATGTACGGTTAACTGTGACCTAAATAATGAGGCTTCCCCAAAACTTAATCTTCCTCCAAGGAAGTATCTTATATTCTGGAAAAATCTCACTCATTACATAATTTGACAAAATAATATAATATAGTTTTAATAGCAACAGTTAATACATTAAACATATGGTTTCTTCAGTAAGCACTAACTTTTACATTTCTCACTACTAATTACGGTATTAAATCGCTCACTTCTTAATTTGTTCTATCATAAGTTTTTATTTATTCCAGACAGAATTGTTATACAGTTGAGACTTTTGCACTTCACCCATTAGCTTAACATCATTGATATAAAGTTACTATGTTTTGTAATGGTTTATTATTGTGTTATTTTTGGTGACAATTTTCCTGTGAAGATCATCTTAATTTAGCCATTCCAGATGTGCAAAAGTTTCAAAGGATATTTAAAAAATTTATTATGACTGTTGATATTTCTAGTTTTGCATGATTTTAATACTCTTCTGATAATTGCCAGCTATAATTGCCAACCCCCCAGGGATGCCTCTTTACTATGGGATAACTTCCCTACAACAGTGCTGGGCAGTCGCACCAAGCAGTGGACTTGAGAAGAGTCTAGAATTCTAGAATTGTTTTTAAGTCAATGTTAAAATTTGAAAGAATCAAGAAAAATATAAAACTATATTTAAAAGCAAATAGCAACTCATACTTACCATTGACACTTGATTTTTAGATAGGTACTTATTTTTGTATTGAAATGAATAGCTACCTGTTACTTTAATGTGTGTTTGTAAGTATGAGGTGTCTGTTTCTGTGTAAAGCCAGGCAGACTTTGTGAAAAGTGTGGAAGTAGATGTGCAGTAATCACTCACTTTCAGAGGCCTTTCACAGACCGGGATTAGGGTGAGGTGAGTTGCACACTCATCCTACAAAATATGTGGAGTTTCAAAATTCAGTTATCAAGTTAAATCATATTTTAAAGCAATATTTAAAAAAAAAAAGTCAAATTGGCTAACTGGTCTGTGAGCCAGTGTGTGATTTTGTCAATAAAGTTTTACTGGAAGTCGTGCTGGGACTAGGGTGAGGTGAGCAAGGCAGAATCGTGCCAGTGGAATGTCCAGGCTTGTGTCTTATTCTTATTTAAGATTATGATATTTTGTTCATAACAGATTTTTTGCATTAATTTTGATGTTTAAAAATTTTGATTCATAATTTCTTAGTTTCCTGTGTTCTTCCCAAGAAGTATTATTTTTGGAATGCTTATTAAGCCACATTAATTTTGGGATATATGTGGAGTTAATGCAGTTTGGGGTTTATTTGGATCTCTGAAATCCCAATTTCATTTAAAATGCTTGTGTTTGAGGGGTTGTTTACAAAAACTAATGTAGTAACTACATGTTCTTCACTTAGAGGAGTAAAGGTTTATAATATTGTAAAATATATTTATTTTTGAACTCTGGTCACATTTGCACTGGTAACAGTTATATTTTAGAGCAGTCATATCTCTGCAAAAATGAATGCCCTGTTCTTTAAATTTTGTTTAATATCTACATTTTCTTTAAATGTGTATAGACTTTTGTATTCAAAAACAAGCTATTCAAAGATTCTATGTGTACAAATATATTCCTATAGGTATTCCCTAACTAGAAAAAATATAATCTTAAATTTTTTCTTGAATTGTTTTTAATGTTAACATTTGAAAGAATCAAGAAAATATAAAACTATGTTTAAAAGCAAATAGCAACTCATATTTACCATTGACACTTGATTTTTAGATAGGTATTTAGATGACCACTCTGATTGTTTTTCTGAAGCTGCTACTATTACCATATTATTTTGCCTTGGTGGGTGTGGTGTGGATCCCATTATTACTTGAGTTGATATTTTATTTCCTCTAGATTCTTCCAAGGATGCCTAATGTAGAAGTGGAAGATGACGCAGAGTTTTTTCCAACAGAGTCGCAGAATTGAGGGACTAATTTAAGGGCTAAAAAGAAAACCTTTGAGTCTTTGGAAGATGTGTATTTCAGAGGTGTTCTGCATTCTACCAAGTGGCAGCTGTTTTTATCCCACACCTATTGTCCTATAAGGCTTCCAGGTAAGGTACCATCTTCCTTGTTCTTTAGTCCTTATTTCTCCTTAACCTCTCCCCGCCTTTGAAAATCCTGCCATTAGACTATCTACATTTTTGCACCTTTTTACAGACATTACAGATCCCTCACTCTCATCCCTGAGTATTTTAACTACTGCTTCATTGTCATTCTTGCCAACATTACTCTCTGTCGTTCTTCGTAATTTCAATATCCATCCAGGTGTACTCATGGACTTTCACCTTCGTGACCTCTTGCTCGTTAATCTACTTCATTATCTTACCTTAGGCCTCTATTTCCTAGGTCATATAAATTGCTGCATTTCTACTATAATTTCAGTTTTAAGCATTATCCTTTCTGATCATCTCTTATTTTTCCAGCCAATAACCTGACTCTAAAACACTGAAAATTGACCTGATCACATTTTCCCTGTCCTCCCTTCTCCCAGTTCATATTCTCACTTTCCTCTTTACCCAACTTGGTTTCCATGGCTTGTAATTATAAACATTATTTTGCATATGCCCTCATTTCCCTGTCCCTCTCTCTTTTACTAACACGGGAGTCAGGATTTAAACTCAATCAGACTAATTCCAGTGTTTGAGCTCTTAATCACTACAGTATACATATATTATCTCATTTGAGTCTTACAACACACCTGTAAAAATAAATCAGAAAATAGAAGCTTGGAGAAGTTAAGCAAGTCTTTCAGGATCATACAACTTATAAGTGGTGAAATGATATTTAAACTTTGTCTACTTCGTACCTATACCCAAGCAGCTGAAGTTATCTGGGGAGGAAATTTATACTGACTTTTCACTTGAAATTCATAACCATTTCACTAGAACTTTTAGTGCTGTCATGCAAACCTGTGCCTCCTAAGTCTGTCCTATTTTTCCTGATAGTTCTCCCTCTTCTTAAATCTCAGCTTGTCTTATTTTTAATTCTTCTTATACTCTTGACTGTATAACACTGAGATCACAGGAGATTGTTCCCAGTGTCCTAACAGACCCTTGAACATCAGACCTCCAGAGAGAACCACTTATTTGACAGTCCCTCTCCTTATCGTGGACCGACTGTGCTTCTGTGCAACTCTAATATTTGCTAGATTCAAGTTCCTCAGCTAAGCAATTGACTGTTCTCTCTGTTATATCACTAAGTTTTCTTTCTTCACTGGAGCATATAATTTCTCCTAGTTAAAAAAAAAAATGATGAGCAGTAGACAAATATGTAAATGAGGCAGTGAGACAGAATAGAGAACCTAGAGCAGACCCACACAGACAAAGGAACGAAGGCATTGCCATGGAGAAAAATATTTGTCAACAAATATTGGAAGAACTGGACATCCACATTCTAAAACCATCCACATGCAGCCTTACCTCTTCACAAAACATTGAGTCTAATTAGATCATAGATATACAGGTAAAACACAAGCTTATCAAGCTCCTACAAGATAACAGAGGAGAAAAATCCAGATAATCTTGGGTTTGGTGGTGACATTTAGATGAAACATCAAAGGTACAAACCATAAAAATAAGAATGGATCACCTGGACCTCATCAAATTTAAAACTTCTGCCCTGAAAAAGAGAACATTTAGAGAATGAAAAGCAAAGCCAAAGGCTGGGGGGGGGGGGGAAATCTTTGCAAAAGACGCATCTAGGGCTGTTAGACTGTTATCCAAAATATGCAAAGACTCTTAAAACCCAACAGTAAGAGACCAGAAGTAAACCCCACACCTATATGAACGGGTAATCTACAACAAAGGAGAACAGAGTATACACTGGAGAAAGGAAAGTTTCTTCAATAAACGGTGTTGGGAAAATTAAAACCAGATCACTATCTTATGCCATAAAAAAATAACTTAAAATGGGTGAAAGACTTAGATGTAAGACCTGAAAAACCTAAATGCATAGGAGAAAACAGACAAAGCCTTCCACAACATAGGCTTCAATGATGTCTTTGTGGATTCATCTCCAAAAGCAAGAAAAATTGAGAGAATATAAACAATCAGGATTACATCAAACTAAAAGACTTCTGCACAGCATAAGAAACTATCATCACTAAAGCAAAAATACACCCTACAGATTGGAAGGAAATATTTGCATATGACAAGGGACAGATAGCCAAGATCTACAAAGCACTCATACAACTCAACAAAAAGAAAATACCTAAATAAAAAAAAAAAAGTGGGCAGGAGAGCTAAATAGTCACTTCACCAAAGAAGAAATACAGATGGCCAACAGGCACATGAAAAATGCTCATTATCTCTTATCATCACATCAGGGAAATGCAAGTCCAAATCACAATGAGATACCATCTCACACCTGTGAGGCTGTCACATATCAGAAAGATCAGAAACAACAAGTATTGGTGAGGATGTGGAGAAAATGGGACCTTTGTACATCACTGGTAGGAATGCAGACTGGTCCAGCCTCCAGAAAGCAGTATGAAGTTTTATCTAAATAAAAATGAGTCTACCATATGACCAAGCAATTCAACTCCTAGGTATCTACCCAAAGAATGAAAAAAAGAAAAAATCCACACTAATTTGAAGGGGTAGATGAACTCCTGTGTTCATTGCAGCATTATACTTAATAGCAAAGCCAAAGAATCAACCTAAGTACCAAACCAGATGAGTGGATCAGGAAGATGCGTTATATGTACAAAATGGAATACCACTCAGCTTTCCAAAAAAGATAAACTTGCCATTTGTGACACCATGGATAGACTAGAGGGGGTTATCCTAAGCAAAGTAAGTCAAAAAGGGAAAGACAAATACTGAATAGTTTCTCTTTTATGTGAATAGATAAAAGCAAAACAAAGGATCAGATAAAGCCAAACCAATAACAAACATAGAAATCTGACTGTAGAACTGTGGCTACCAAAGGCAGTGGGAGAGGAGCTACAATGGACTATGCAGAGGATTATGGATGCCTTGGTGTTGAGTGTGGTGTGGTCACAATACCCAAATTGGGAGATCCTATACCTCTAAATCATGTACAACATTGCAAAACAATGTTACTTCAATTAAAAAATATATACAACCTCCCTTAAAAAAAATCTGATTAAAAAAATGGGTCAAGGGCCTCCCTGATGGCATAAGGTGTTAAGTCTCAGCTCTATGAAGCTATCACAGCCACTGCAGCACGAGAGTTCAATCCCTGGCCAGGGAACTAACCCACCTGGCATAGCAGACCTCTCCTGTCTCGCCTGCTGCTCCCCTCAGCAGTGTACTTCCGTCAACCGCCTGTTCTACTCCCCACTCTGTCTCTGGTGAATCCTCTCATCCCCTTGCCCCCTGCACCTCTGGCCTATACCCCAGCTCTTGTATGAATAAATAGATCTTTAAAAAAAAGGGTCATAACCTTAGCAGTCACCTCAACAAATAAGATATACAAATTGCAAATGAGCATGTGTAAAGATGTTCCACAACACAAATCACTAGGGAAACGCAAAGTAAAGCATTAGTGAGGTACTACTGCCTGCCTAGAAGGCTGGTAAAAATCCAAGATACAAAAAGTATTATGACTGGTTTCTTTTCCAATAATAATCTCAGATCTCTTCCAGTACCAGATCCTCATTAGTCCCACTTATGGAATGAGTAGCACAATTCTGTATTGTGACTAGAGTTGCTTGTGATTAGTAAAAATAATAAAAATAAAGTTTGTAGCTCTAGATTCTTTATTTTGACCTAAAGTTTCTCACGCATAACATATGCAAAATGTTGTCTCTTCTCCTTTCCAGTGAGCTCACATTGGTGGGGGCAAGTTTCTTTGCAAATGCTGGGTTGATAGCACAGCTCTTACTACACAGATTTTATCTCCATTCCAAGAAAGTATACAAGTGTGTGAGTGTGTGTGAGAAAATATAGCTATTCCCGAACTATTACACCTTATATTTATTAATAAATTACTTAAATCATACGTCTTAATTGATCAAGATAAATCACTAGCAAATAATACTATGGTTTTAAACAACTGTTATATTCATTAGATTCACTGAACTTTCAGAAGATGTAAGGCTCTTTTATGATTTCAAAATTCATGTAATATTTTTAGAAGTAGTGTGATATATTGACAAGAACATAACATTTAGACTCAAAGGACATCAGTCTGGTTTTGTGTTCCAAGATGTATCAATTACACAATATTGAACAACCCAGTTAAGAATACAGAACCTCAGTTTAATTATATGTACCCTGGGATTGTGCAAACTGCAAAACACTCAACAGTTTTGAGTTATTATTATTATTATAGCACTATCCATGTTCACTGCTTGCCTTTTTCTATTTTTCTCTTCTCGCATACATTTTCTTTGCCAAATAGAGGTAACTCCACGGTACTTTCACAATCTGTTTTTTTTCTAGTTCGGCATGAGCTTCTCTGGTGAATTGGGAGTTTTACAGTTGGGGAATTAGGATACAGTATATGATCGGGAGACTGATGAATCACCTAGAGAATTTCACAAAATTGAGTTATTCATTATTTCAAGGGAATTTTCTATTTTTTAAGTCTTACGGGTGTGGTAAATGAGAAAGACCAGACTGATAATGATTTCTAAAGAGAAATGGAAAAGGTGGGGGGAAGAAGGAGGAGAAGGTAACAGGGAAAAATAAAACATCTTCATACAGCACAAAGAAAATGTCCCCTGGGGAGTAACTGTGAAATGATCGCATATGTTTGTGATTCAATTGCCACTGAAGGCCACCAGCAAAGACTGTGGCTCTTGCACAGGACTTCCTCCATTCCCCAGGAGAGTTACTCCCAGCCACTATAAACAAAGGGCTTGCAGAATTTGAGCTTCCAGTAGAGAATGGTATTCATATGAGATGACTATACATTCATCCCATAAATATTTATTTAGTGTCACAGTGTGACACGAATAATAGTAGACAAAATACACAATAATACTGTCTCCAGGAAACTTACTTTGCAAAGAAATATAAGCTTTTGTTGGGGAATAAAAATCTGAACTAGTTCACTGGTTTTTTCCTTCCCACTCCCAAGTTGTATCTGTGGTCAATATAATACCCTAAGCATTTTCATTGTATTTCTAAGGGTATAGGGTGCCATGTTGGAGGCATCTTGGTGTAATGGGAAAAGAACCAAAGTGGTAATCAAACTAGACAAATCCTGTCCCATCTGCCACTAGCTAGGCTCAGAGTCCAGAGAGATGGGTTCTTTAATCCTTTATATACCTTCTCTTGATCTTAGGCTATGTGATTTATGTTCTATCAGGCAAACGGCAGGGATTCTCTCCCAAATTAACTTCAGCATAAAATCCTGCCTCCTTTTGTAGTTCTCTCTCATTTCAGAGCATCCAGACTCCTGTGGCACCCACAATCTAGGACCTTGAAATGGGCATGTGCTATCTGAGAATAGTCTGTCAGAAAGTGGAACCAAAAGCTTTTTCAGTGTTTCTCAAAATGGGCTTCTCCAACATGTTTGGGATCAGGTGTTTGACTAGAAGAAAACAAAGCATCTTCTACTTCCTACAGTAACAGCAAGCTTCAATTTGGTTCATAGACTAAAAACAGTTTAAAGTCTTGCTGAAGCTTGTAATGTCTCCAATATCTGTATCTTCTGTTTCTTTAGTAATAGAACCTCCAGATTATAATTGGGCACATGGCTATGCCAAATCAAGGTAACATTTCCAATCTCTTGTAGTTTAGAGTGACTGTGTGACCAAGTTCTGACCAAAGGGGTGTGATGGGAACAACTTCTAAATAGCGTCTTTCAGGAAAGTGCATGCCTTTCTCATGCTGGAAACAACTTATGCTAGAACAAGGGCACAGGGACATGACACAAGCAAGCAATGCCAGTGTGGGTGCTGAAGAAGGAGGTGGGGTCTCTAAGCCCATGGGGCTGTCATGCTGGCTTTGAGTGACCAACTTGGATCTTGATGTTTATCTTCAGCCATTGAAATTTATGGCATCTTGGTTTCAATGGCCTAACCTATATCCCAATTAATGCCAAAATAAATGATTCAGGTAATATATAGACATAATAATTCTATATTGCAATTTTCTTTGACTTGTTTTTAAAAAGGTAGCTAAACTAAGCTGGCATTATAATTTCCTATGTGAAAATTATATATATGCTTTTATATAGAGATGTGTAGATATATTTAGTATCTGCTATTTTAATATATATATGTATATATATATGTGTGCGTGTGAGTGTATGTGTGTGTATGTACATATACATGCACACCCATACACATAGATATGAACTTTATAGATATAGATCTCTATTTACCAAGAGAATTAGGAACATTAAGGATTACCAATGAGAATGTATTTTTTAAATTTTTATTGTTTTTGTTACTTTCCTTTGTAGTAAAAGTTTTTAAAATCATGAAAAAGAAATACCTGGTAGAGCATATAATTTTATAGATTATAATTGTGGATTCTCTCATCAATAATTTAATAATATGTTGTAATCAGTGATCACTGAATGTAAGACTAAAATGCAAAAGGCCTGAAAGTGCCTACAGAAGGTGAAAATGATTGCATTGTGGCCAGTACAATATTAAATTTCCTATTTTTAGGTTTTTGTTTTCTCAGCAATAATAATGCTTGTGTTTGGTTGCCAAATTTGTTTGTAAAATGGTTGTTTATGAACAAACAAGAATAATTAAACTCCTCAATATTAACTAAATAATATCTTGAAGATTTTAAAACAGTTTGGCTAGCGTTTTTTTTTTTTTCTGCTTAGAAGTGATGTCGCTGTGAAATGTGAGGATAACACTTCATGTGTTACTATTTGTTGTGAAGTGATTTAATAAATGTTTAAACAAGTCATTACCACGTTGACAGCATTTCTTATCATGGAGTTGCAATTTTGATATTGATTGTCATTCTAGGCTTCCCACCCCTTTCCTCTGCCCTGAAAATGTGAGGACTCATGAGCGTGACCCTCAGAGAGTGCTAACAGACTGCATTAGCTATGAATGTCTGTTCTGGAGTTTTCCACTCATCTGTATCAAAGAAGGAAAGACAATCAGCCCTCTTTCCATACTGCTGTGGTAACATACAGGGAACGGACAAATAATGTTTCGTACACATTCATCAGCTAGAAGAGTCCCAGCCTAACATCATTAAAGAATAACAAAATTGTTCATATACAAGTAACACAAAAGAAGCAGCAACCAGAGAGAAGCCCTTCTCAACTTGTGTAATAGGTTTTAAACTTTAATCAAGGAATAAGTATAAGTTAGCCTCCTAGATCCCCCAAGTGAAAGCCACGATCTGCTACTAGGTTGTCTTCGTGAATAAGTAAATTAGATCTGTGCCATTCATTCCTTCAGTAGTAATCCCTGAGCACTACTGTATGACAGATAAATAATGGTTCTATTGCTGTCCTTTTGACGCTTACAGTCAAGAAGTGAATCTGTGTCCCTGATTTAAACTTCCTATGGTATATGCTTTGCTGAGGCTGTTTCCATTCGTTCATGATCTTCAGACTGTTCTATCAATAACTAAGTTTAATCAATGAGGAGAGACGTATGACCTGAATATGGGCAAGCGCCTTCCGTTATGCAATTATACAGTTACACAGTCTTAGACAGGGAAGCTCCCTTAGTTGATCTGCTGCAGTTTTCTTAAAGAAAGAGGTCCAGATGGATGGTGATTTATTTTCTAACTCCAGAATCTTTTATGAGAGTATTGTAATAGATTTATCAAATTTCTTGAACTAAAAATTCAGTATTTTCCAATATCTATATTAATCATAAAAGGAAATAAAGTCAGTATGTCATAATTTGTTTTTCATGAACACATGCTTAATCCTAGTAATCACTTATTTCCTAAATTCTGACAACTTAAGGAAATATTTTGAAATATTCTTCAGGGACAAGATTTTCAGGCACAAATTTTTGGTATCCACTACTGGATATTTTTCTGCTGGAATTAGTACACATCTCAAGTTTTCTATCCTCTTTCCCATTCTTCCTGTTAAGCATCTGTCTGTACTTTAATTACCTTTTTCTATGTTACAGGTGTTGTACTTCCCATTAGAGTTTTTCTACTATAGCTTATTGTACAGCTCAAGAAAACTGTTTTACTATAATATAATCCTTCTTAACCAGGAATGATTCCCACCCCCCAGGTTGGTATTGTCTAGAGAGATTTTTGGTCGAGAGAGAGGGTAAGAATAGGGGCCAAAGATACTTGTTAAATACCTTACAATGCACAGGGTATCACCCCACAACAAATATTAATTTGCCCAAAATGTCAATAATGTTGAACTTGGGCTAATTCAAAATAATTCAAATATTTATTTTTATTCAAATATTTTCCTAACAATCTTTTTTTAATCTACCCTTTTAAATCCATCTGCAGAACCCAATGGTTCTTGAAATGTTGCAGTGTTTTCTTTCCTCATTGATCTATTTTTCCTTAATTGGAATATTTGCTTGTTTGTACTAGGCACTCTAGGTAGTACAAAGATAAGTATTTTTTCCCACTTTATAATAAGACACCAGTATTTATGAATTAATATAGTTATAGTTAAAGGTAAAGCTGGTTAATCATGTCAGAGCAGATAGAAAGTACCAGAGGAAGTTGGATTAGCTATTTTTGGCTGGAGGGATGTAAAAGATGGAATGGAATGGGCAGCACTGGAGTTGGGTCTCAGCGGATACTCATGATATGAACATGTTAAAGTCGGGGGATAATGAGGAAGGGGGGCCAAGCTCAGCTTGAGGCAGATGCATGGAGAGATGTGGTTGGGAAAGTTCTTCCTTCCCTTATGCAGATGTTATGGGACAGGCCAAATTACTGTTGTTTTCAAAATATGCACATCAGAGTCATTATAGCTCCTTTTAAACATTTCTTAGCAAGAATTATGTCAAATTTTTCTATTGTTTTTGAACAAACCAGAAATTTTCACTGCAATCTCTGCTTGTTTAACATTGTCCTGAATTTCCATGAGTCTTTTTACTGCTTTTCCATCAGCTGATGTTCTTCACAATCAGCAAGCAGGAATTTTTTTTTTAATTTATTTTTGAGAATGAAATGTCACCTTGAAACTGCACTGTATCAGGGGTCACGATACCCTGACAATGTGTAATTGAGGAGAAGGTTCAGTGAATCACTCCTACAATTTAGAGTGAAATTAAGTCCTATTCTGAGATAATGAAATCTGATCTAGAACATCTTTAGAAATGTGTGCTCTAAAAAGTGGCATGCCATGTAGAGAACCTATAACTTTCTCCCAGTGGCCCAGAAGGGTGATTGAATTCTCCTGGGGGAGTTAATTTAAACTGCTGGTAATTTCAATTGCTGGGCCTTTCTCTGTATTTGCTTTCTTACATGATAGTGACTAAGGACACAGAAGGAAATTTTCTCTTGTTTTCTTCTTACAAGTGTCTTAGATGATTTGTGAAATTGAAGTTTAAAAGGAATTGTTCTACAAGATGGAAGAGTAGGAAAACTCAGGTGATCTGTGGTTAAGCATGTTATGGATGTGAGAGTCAAAAGCAGACATAGTAATGAACAGGATTCCAGATATATTCTGGATTTACATGAATAACTGAAGTCTAGGAGAATGGACTGAATTATGTGAAGATGGAAGAAACTATAAAGGGGAAAAGGAAAATATTTATTAGTCTGTGTTAGCATTATTGAGAGAAATTACTGTGTTTTTTAAAAAATGTACTTATCCTTCTATAAAAGTAAAGACTTGCATATGTAATTATTAATTACCAAATCAGTTTTGGGGATCCACCTGCATATGATTATAAAAATCTTGTTTTAAGTTTCTCAGAACAAACAACTTTGGGAACATAAATGACTCTCTATTCTCTTTCAATGAGCTAGTAAAAATGTTAAGAAATCATATTAGTTTTCATAGACATACCTACCTTTGTGTTCTAATGATACAGAACTTTAAGGTGATGGTAATTTGAATGAACTTTTTGCTATTCTTATTCTTTATGCATAAAATTCACAAATGCTTACCTAGTTCTTTAGAGTATAAATATTACCCTGTTGGCTCAGGTATTATAGAGTCCAATTCACCTGCAATCTGAGATGGCATGGCCTTTAGCATTACTTTATTGCTCCTTGACACGGTTATTTGCTTCCCTTTTAAAATCAGACCACTAAAGCTTTTCTATCCTGTGCTGAAATGATTCTGTGGACTTATGTAACGCACGTAGGTAGTCTGGGTGATGCCCAATAGCTATCATCCTCCTTTCTTTCCTTTCCCATGTAATAGATTGATTGACACAATCACTGTCCTCCCCCTACTTTGTATGAATTAAGAGTGGAGATTATTGACTTAATGTGGAAGATTGGAACACCCCACTGTATTCAGTGCTTTTCTCCCTGTGGCATCTTCTCTCAAAGAGGCTTACACTGCCCTACACTGTTGGACTTTGGCACAGCTATCTGACTGGCATTAGAAATTGATGTGTGAGTGGTAGTGAAACCTAGCAGAGGTTTCAGAGTCAGTGCATGACTCACAGAGTTTTGTTTTTTTCCCCTCCCTTTATACAAGAACAGGTTATGCTTCCTATAGAGGCTGCTCCATCAGTCTCAATACAGAAAAATGCTCTCTGAACCTGGAGCAGAGATACAGTTGACCCACAGTGAACCAAATCATGAACAAGAAAATAAATCATTGTTGGAAACCACCGAGATTTTGTGGACACATGAATAACCCCCTCCACAAGGAATTTTGTAGAAATAGATAATAAGGATACCTGATCAAGGATGATTTGAAGTCATCTTGAACTTTCCCCAGCTATGTGAGAAGGTCATAGGAAACTCTTGCCTATAAAGCATTGGCACCCTCTCATAACCATCCCTAAGATATAAATTACTTGAGGGAATGTGTACCCCTCTGTCATCTGTTCAGAGAGGATATGCACTAAACAGCTTTTGCAAATGAAACTGTAGAATGATGAATAAATGTATTTAACATTCAAATGTAAAGCAAGCTATAGTGGGTCAGTAAACCTTTGGAAAATAGACACTACAGGACATTAAGATGAAAAGGAATGAGAAAGTTGCATCTAATTTAAAGAGAGACCTAAAAGTTTTGGGGGGAAGTGTTGCTCCCAGATTCCAAAAGTCATTCTGTTTGAATGTGAGCAGTGCCAGGCCTAGATGCCCTTTTAAGGGAAAAAATAATTTTATAGTTTCAATATTTTCTGTATTGTTTCCTTGAGTCACAGTATTTAACCTAAGTCATTTGGGCAACAGAAGCAGAACCCTTCTGAGAATTAAAGAAAATTCTAATGGATTTTGAGCCCACATTCTTTTAAACAAGTTACCCCCATTCTAACTACAAATATCAATTCAATACAAAGAAGGTTACTAAGAATTATTTATTAGTTTGTTAGCTGAGTTGCCTCTTATTTCTAGAACAAGTATCATAAAAATATTCAATATTCATAGAATTTCACTACTCAACGTAAGGAATGAGAGCACTTTTGATCTGTTTTTCTTTTTCTCTTAAGCAGTGGTTTCCTCTAGGCAGCAATGTCTCTTAAGTTTTCTCCATATCATTAAGTCTAGATGAACCTATAGGTGCTCAGAATTTTTTGTTAGGTTTTTATGAGCTAGTAGCCAGCTAGGTGAGTTATTATTATCTCATTTCACAGAAACTGAAGCTACTATGTTAACTAGATATATTTTTTGAAAATTTGTCTTTCACTATTGTTCAGAAATACAGTGTGGATTGTGACTCTGTGTCAGATGCCATGGACTTTGAGTGTCACCATAGTGAAAGAATAGCTCCTTTGGAGGCGTATACTCACAAATTTTGTTTGTGATAAAATCTCTTGAATACTTTTTCAACTTGGAAAGCTTATTTTAAAGTAGCAGCCTAGCAAAATAGCAATGAAAAATAAACCAAAAATTAAACCATATATTTAACATTAGACAGACCAGAAAATTTTGGTTGCATAAAGGTTCTAGTTATCTAATTTATTAAACTAAGGTAAACTGTACTGGTCAATGGATATTGAAACCTCAAGTAAAGAAATGGCTAAAGTTGCAGCAATGTGAACAGGAGAAACTAGAATAAATTTTTGATATGCTCTTCTATTCTCAAGTAGTAGAATTGTGAGCTATTTGGTTTGCATAAAGCCTTTCCTTAGTTTTGCTGGAATTGGCATTTCATGATATTGTGAATTCTCTCCTATAACAACCTAATGTAAGAATGGCTACTTTATCTAGTAAGTCTTAATTTCTTCTATAGATAGGATTTCAAATTACTCATCTGACAAAAATTGCTAAAGACTTTCTGTATCTCATAGTATTGAGAAGACCTCTGAGACCATGTTTAGACCCAACAGGAAAAGTACTGATAAGAGCTTGGGGGAGGGGAGGTCGTTGTAGCATACTGAAGGGGTTAAGTATCCTAAGCACAATGTGTTTGTCATCTTAATCATAGAACATTTACAAATGGATAATGATTACACAGAATTTTTTATTTTCTCATATTCTCTGGGAAAGATTACCAGATGATTTCTTCCTTTATTCATTACTATAGACATATTTAATATTGCTAAAATCTCATTTAGTTTCAAAGATACTGGTGCACCTCCATTTTGGGAGGATATCAAGTGTTGGTTTTCTGAGGAGGCAAATAAGACTATATGAAGACCCAAGGACCTGCTTGAAAGAATCCTGAAAAACAAATGCTGAAACTCATTTCTTTCTATTTCTTAATAGTGTTGCTTAGTTCTCACTATGGATGTAGGTTGAGACAATGATGCGAGTTGGGGAAGATTTGAAACAAAAAGAGATTTCAATGATATTGAAAGTTGAAACTTAACTCCTGAGAAAACTATCTATGTATTATATTCCTACTCCAACAATGCCAACATTATTCATGAGATCAGTAATAGCTAACAAAATTTATAAGCAGATCTGTATTACTTTTTTTTGGTGACTCCAGGATTCAGTTTTTGGTAGAAGGATCTCAGGTATCACTAATGCTGCTGTTATTTCATTCTCATTCCTTGCTTTTTTTTCTCTCTCTCTCTTTTTTCCTTTTGCTGTTTTATAATTTCCCACTTTTACTGAAGGGAGGCTGAATTATGCTAAGGCATAATTTACTTTCCAGTTTTATGATAATTCATTTACATCTCATGCATATTTTCATTTAACAAACATTTCATTGAAGTGTAACTTAGAGCAAAGTACTGAAATCAAAAGTACAAATTGCTGAATTTTCACTAAATGAACACACCACTGGAACTACAACATGGACCAACATGGACCACAACATGGACCAAGGAATAAAATATTGTCAGAAAAAAAATAAAGAAAATAAAATATTGTCAGAATCTCCTAAGTCCATCCTAATCAGTAGTTCTCTCTTCTCTCAGAAGTAATTAACTATCTAGCTTCAAATAGCAAAGATCTCTGTTTTGAATTTGTGTCTACTAAATTTTTAAAATGAGTTTAATGATTTTTTCTATTTATTTTTTATTATAGTTTGTATTAAGGAAATGTTGGTTTTAACACTTTATATATTTCAAAAATATAGAATCCCACCTTTTCAGGTATACACTATACCTCACCACACCCACCGCTAGGGCACCCATATTCCTCCATCACTGTCTATAGCTCCTCCTCCCCCATTTACTCTCCAGCCTACCCTCCCCTTGGTAGCCTTTTGAACAGTGTTATTTTTGTGAAATTCATTCACACGATAGTATATAGTACCAATTTATTCTTTTCATTGGTCTATAAATTTCCATATATGAATATTCTAATTTATTTATCCATTTTACTATTGTCGAACAGTTGGGTTGTTCCCACACTGGATTATTGTTAATAAGCTGCTATAAACATACCCTTCAGTGCATCAAGGTCTTCATTCACTTAGAATATACAAGGAATGGCATCGATGTGTTATAGAGTCTGCATATGTTCAGTTTAAGAAGAAAATGATAAATAGTTCTTCAAATAAGTTGAACTAACTTTCACTTCCAAGAATTATATGTAAGAGTTACAGTTGTTGCACATCCTTATGAACACTAGCTATTTGTCAGTAATTTTTAATTTTTAATTTCGGCTTTTTGGTAGTGTGTAGTAGCATATCATTGTGGCTTCAATTTATATTTACCCAACGATGGAGTGAGCACCCTCTCCCCTATTGCAGTATCCTCTTTTGAGAAGTATACATTTCCCATTTTTAAATGGGGTTGTTTGTATTTTTCATACTAATTTGTAAAAGATTTTATAAATTCTGTACTCAAGTTCTTTGTCACTTATATATATTACAAAATGTTTTCACTTGTTTTGTGGATTGCTTTTTCTCACTTCATGGTGCATTTTGAAAAAAAAAAAAAGTTTGTAGCTTCAATGTAGTCCAACTTCTATATCTCTTCAATATGGCTTAGAAGTTTTGAGTCCTTTTAAATAAATCTTTGTTTATTCAAAGTGATAAAGATTTTCTGTGATATTTTCTAGATTCTTTATAGTTCACATTGCCTTTTACATTTATATCCATGAGCTGGAAGTGATTTCTGTTCATAGAATAAGATAGAAATCAAGAATTACTTTTTTTTCCTCCTAGAGCTACTCAATTAGATCAGTACTATTAGTTTAAAATACTACAGATATATCTTATATGGTAGGTCACCTTATTATTTTTCTTAATCATAATATATCAACTTTGCATCTAGCAAGCCTATTGGTGCCATTTTTTCCCCAAAGCATGTGCTTACTTTATGTCTTTGTGTCACATTTTGGTAATTCCATCATAATATTTCAGTTTTTTTCACTATTGTTATATCTAATGTGGTGATCTGTGAAAAGTGATCTTTGATGTTACTATTGTAATTGCTTTGATGTGCCGTGATCTGTACCCATATAAGATTGCAAACTTAATGATTGATGTTATATGTGTTCTGACTTCCCCACTGACCAACTGTTCCCTTTATCTCTTCCTATCGTCGGGCCTCCCTATTCCTTAAGAGACAACGATATTGAAATTAGAACAATTAATAACTCTTATTGGCAGTCCAATGCGAAAGAATGAAACTAGACTTCTACCTCACACTATTAAACCAAAATTAACTCAAAATGGATTAAGATTTGGATGCAACACCCAAAATCATAAAATATATAGAAGAAAACATAAACAAAACACTCTACTACATTGGGTTCAGTGATGTCTTTGGGGACTCAACTCTAACAACAAGGAAAACAAAAGAAAAAATAAACAAACGGGACTACACCAAACTATAAGGATTCTGCACAGTGGAAGAAACTATCATTAAAATGAAGAAAAGACACCCTACTGTAAGGAAGAAAACATTGGCACAGTATACATCTGAGAATGGGCTAATACCCAAGATCAACAAAAACTCAAATAACTCAATAAAGAGAAACATAAATAACCTAGTCAAAAACAGGCAGAAGAGCCTTAAATAGAAAGTTCCCAAAGAAGACATATAGCTGGCCATCAGAGACACAAAAAAATACTCATCATCACGTATTGTTAGGGAAATGAAAATCAAAACCACGATGAGATACTACCCCATACCTGTGATAATGACCCATATCAAAAAGAACAAAAACAAGTGTTGGCCAGGATGTGGAGATAAAAGAACCCTCATCCACTGTTGTTGGTAGGAATGTAGACTGGTCCAGCCCCTGTGGAAAGCAATATGGAGTAATTATATAGTATACCACATCTTCTTCATCCGGGGTACTTAGGTTATTTCCATTATTTGGTTCATTGCAATACTGCAATGAACACAGGAGCTTATATAGCACCTCAAATTCATGTTCTCGCGATCTTCAGGTAGACACCTAGATGTTGAAGTTTTGGATCAAGTGGTAGATCTATATTTAATATTTTGAGAAATCTCTGTACTTCTTTCCATGGAGAAAAAGTGGGGGTGGGGGGAGGTTCCAATGAACATTTGTAGAGGATTATGGGTGCTGTGTGTGTGACAGATGTGGTGTGGCAACATATATCTGAAGAGGTGTAATCCTATACCTCCAAATCATTTTTATAAACCAGTGTTACCTCAGTAAAGCTTGGTACAGATAAAAAAAAAGCATCACATGCTACAGAGAAATTTTTCATGAAAGGAAGATTAAATTGATGCAACAAATGTCATTGTTTTCCTATTTTTAGAAATTGCTACTTCCACCCACTCTTCAGTAACTGCTACCCTGTTTAGTCAGCAGCCATCAACATGGAGGAAAATCCCTTCACCAACAAAAAATAAAGCCTTTACATCTAGATAAAAGCTCAGATGATGGTTAGCATGTTTTAGAAATCAAATATTTTTAATTGTTACATATATTGTTTTTTTCAGGCATAATGCTATTGTAGTCTTAGTAGACTATAGTGTAGTGTAAAAATGCTTTTATATGCACTGGTAAACAAAAAATTTGTATGACTCACTTTCATGCAATATTCATTTTATTGGGGTGATCTGCAGTGGAACTCATATTATCTCCAATGTGTGCCTATATTCTATCCCCCTTCATCTATAGTGCCCTCTTTGTCTTGAGTTAAGTGTGTATTTGTGAGTGAGTCTACTATAGACTCTTTAATCTGTTCAGTGGTCTGATTGTCTATCCTTACATAACATCACACTATCTTAATTAGTGTATTTTAATAAGTCTGGAGATCTGCTTGTAAGTCATGCTGGTATATTTGATACTTAAATGATTTCAGGATTCCTGGTGAAACTCTATAAAATCAGAGCTATAAAACACAATGCTCATCTTTAAATTTCTCTGACATAATTTTTCTTGCCTGTACAACAGGAAATTTCTGAGTTACAGCCATTTCATTATGTTATTATGAGAAATATTCATTTTTATAATACTATTGCTATTACTACTAATACCAGTACTGATAAAATATGAAACAGTGCTTCATGAATACTTCAAAAGTAAAATAATGCAAGAAATTAGGCAAGTCCCCAAATGTGTCAATATATTTTTCATTCAAATAAGAACTAAAAATATCTACTGCATACTAGTCCATTTGAATATTTCCATTCCCACTTAATGTATATTCTATGAAAGTATGGAAAATCCATAAATAGTATGCAGGATTTATTTGTCAGCTTAATAGGTATATTATAACAGCATCTCAAGTTTGTGACCAAAATCTCAACTAGCTATTTTTGTTTGATCAAAATGTTGCAGAGAAAAAAATAGTTCATTATATTCTTACTAGCTGATAGAGAAAGTTCAGCCTTCCCTGTGCGTGGTTTCTCTGTATAACACTTGGTGGAATTGTAATGCTTTTACTGTCACCTCTAAATATCATTACACCTTAGAGAATCTGCAGAGTTATATAACACAGTGATTAAACAGAATCACACCCCTTTCATAGCACAGACTCTGAGTTTTGCTGATGTAGAATATGCAGAATCCCAAGATCTCCAGCTGTCTCACCTAAAGTTTGCAGGAAAGAAGAAAGATGAACCAACAGTTGGAAAGAAATTAAGAAACCCCCTCTTACAGTACAAATAAAATAGAATGGACAAAAATAAATCAGGCTCCCCTAGCCTCACTTAGGATCTTTTCTAGCCAATAATATTTTCTTTCATTCTTGACCTACTGCCACGAGGAATTCAGAAATTAGAACGCAAATTGGTTATTAAAAAAATACTCTATTTGGAAACAATCAGGGTAATATCCTTGGATATTTCTAATTCCTGAGATTCTCAGAGAAGTGAACTAAACCAGATTTGAGGATCATATGGTTGTAGATCATATGGTGCTGCAGTGAAAAATACACAGCAGAAAAATTATTCTTTGTTTCAAGGATAAAAATGTTATGTTTTTCATAGTTGACATTTCTGTCACACACGAGTTACTGAAGCAAACATCCATTTCTTCACTAACAATGAAAGGAGTTAGCATCAGAGCTCAGCTACTTAAGCAATGCAATAGTCACCATTATACAGGTCAATTACATTTTTAATAATTAAAAACAAGAAGGAAAAATGTTCATCGTCTCACATGACACTGTCTAATTTAGGGATTTTCGCACATTTTAAAACTGAGACTTGAGGTTGAGCACAGTGTGTAGTCCTGGCTGACACATCCAGAGTTCCTGTGAATACTGCTGAAGAAGTCACCAACCCTCATGCCGGAGTTGACACCCCACTTCTGGAGAGCAAACTTAACCTGCTACCTGTGTTTCCGAAAACTCGCCTGTCATGACTATGTTGTGTTCTTCAATGCCTGGTTTTATTTCATTTTGGAGAATGAAAAAATATTTGATAAATAATTATTTGCCTGCTATTTTCTAAATTCCATTTTCAAGTTTTTACTTTGTAAGCTGGGATTTATTTCCACAGTCCTCTGCTAATTATGTAGGTCATCAGATGCTCTAACAAGGCAGGCAGTGACAGGTCTGCTCCTAGTTGAGGTGAACTTTTCAAAAATATCCCTTAAGTACACAGAATAGCAGCAACTCAGTAGTTCAAATTTACGGTTATGGACTGATAGGGAAATGTCAACTATTTCTATTTAAAATTGACCTACATTATTTTATTTTATTTTATTTATTCCTCTGTGTGTGTATGTGTATGTATGTGTACACACATTGCATTTTATGGCTCATAAAGCAATCAACAGTTGATGCATATCTTATAACCAGCACAACGGGATAAAATAAAGGTGATTATTTCTGGATGTGCCCAAGTTTTACTATTTTATTTTATTCTATTTTTTTTTTAAGATTTATTTCTACAAGCTGGGGGTGGCCAGAGGGTTCACCAGAGACAGAGTGGGGAGCAGAACAGGCAGATCAGGAATGCACTGCTGAGGGGGGCAGCGGGCGAGGCAGGAGAGGTCTGCCGCACCATGTGGGACTCTCCCCGGCTGGGCATCGAATTCGCATTGCACACTGCCGACAGCTCCACAGCGCAGCGCTCAATCGCTGCGCCACCAGGGAGGCCCAAGTTTTACTATTTTAATTGAACACTTTATCAAAACTTGATCGAAATGCACCCTGTGTTTTTGCTCTTTCATTTTCAAGAAGTATTCTTGCCTTTTTCCTTCAGCCAGACCCTGCTGCTTTGTGAAGGTCAGACTAACTTCTCATGTACAATAATGCTGGGATTTTTTGGTACCTTCCTTCACTAGTGATCTAGAATGGCTATTCACTATCTCAGAAGTATGAATATACACCACCAATGGAAATCATTTTTCTAGGATGTACTTCCTATCCTTGTGGGAAACTTCTTACAAATTCCCCTGATTTTAATTTTTATTCCTATAATGGGAAACATTGTAATTCCTCATATTCATGATTTAAGAAAAACATACAAATAAATTAATATGTAAGTGACTATTACTACTGTGTAAAGGTCCTTTCACATATGATAGCTGGTGAACATCACCAATTAAAGTACTTTTATATATTATAACGCATCATTTTGCTCTATCATTGAATAGCTTAGAAAACTGTCCAAAGTCACACAATGAGAACTTGTTGATGACAGAATTCTCTGACACCACAGTTAGCATCTGTACCATTCCTTCTTCCCCATGGCATATAGCTGACATTGGAGTACTTACTATGTATTAAGCCCTGTCTTATATGTTATACCTATATCATTTCATTCAATCCTCAAAACAGTGTGAGAGTGTATCGCAATATATATACTAAAAAAAAAAAAAAAAACCCAAACTCCAAACAGCTTCATGTTTCAAGAGCAGAAGAGATTTATGCAAATGTACTAGTAAGAGACATAGCAGCATCGAATTTGGGCCCCCCTGAGGCTACAGCCAAATGTACTTTACCACTGTTCTTTGGAACACTGACTACATTAGTCAACAAGAAGTGAAAATTTCTCAAAATTGATTTGAGACTCTAGGCCTTGGTACATGGCCTAGAATTCTTAACCTTAGAATAATCTTGAGGTGTGGGCACCACACTCATTGATTAAATTAGAATCTTGTAGGGGAGGGCCCCCCTGGTGGCGCAAGGGGTTAAATCTCAGCACTATGAAGCTATCAGCAGTCACTGTAACAAGAGTTCCATCATGGCCAGGGAACTTCCCACATGGCGCAGCAGACCTCTCCTGTCTTCCCCTCTGCTCCCCTTGATACCAGGCAAAAGGGGTTTCAAAATTGCCAAAGGCAGTGCCCCAATTGCTCACCGGTTACTATATTGGTTCTGCACCCGCACGCACATTTGCAAAACTACTCAGGTTTAGGAAACTACAACATTTGGGATTTATTTAACAAACAAGGGAAAAAGTAAAGAATTAGTGAAGTCAACATATGGCCGTTTACCTTACTTAAAGCAATGTCCAATCCTTTTAGTCCCAGAAAAGTAACTAAGGTGGCGTCTTCCCACCGCTGCTGATGTGGAGCTCCTCTTCCAAACAGTAGGTTACGTTTCCAAAATGGCATCTTCCTTCTTCTGCAGACGCGCAACAATCAGACTGTAGGCCAGGTTCCAACTCATGAGGACAACACAGAACACAACTGGAGATGCTCCCAAAACTGCCATGGTGCCTCAGCACAGCACCAGGCCAACAACACTGCAAACATCAACTACAGCGGCCAGATGGCCCATAAGACTGCACTCACATTCTAGGAAGGCACCTGCTTCGAGCCTCTGCCTTCTTCCTGCAGCTGCAGTAAAAACAAAACTGGGAGCAGTTCCCGTCGCTTGGCTACTCACAAAGCCTCCAAAGTCGCTGGTCCCAAAGTCACTAAAGATTCCAAAAACACTCAAGCCGAAACTCTATATCCCAGCAGCTCAAAAACTTCTGGTGTCTGATTTCCAGACCCTCAATCTTGGTGGCTGGCTACATTTTCTGCTGCTGATTCCTCTATTCCTACTTCATGACGACTGCCTCCCCTTCTCCTTTAGTCCCTTTTATTTCTCATCAGACTCTCCACCCCAACCTGCAAACTTAGCATTTTCCCTGGGGCTATTCATTCTCATCAGCAAACCCCCTCCAGGGGGCACGACCTCCACCGGACTTTGAACTCAGCCAAGTTATACCCTCAGCAGTGTATTTCAGTCAGTCTGCCTGTTCTGCTCCCCACTCTGTCTCTGGTAAATCCTCTCACCCAACCCCCATGCCTCTGGCCTACACCCCAGTTCTTGTATGCATAAATAAATAAATCTTAAAAAAAAAGAAGAATCTTGTAGGGGAGGAGCTGGGTTTATTTTTTAAAGGTCAGCAGGTAAATGTGATCATTTGCAACCAGGTTGAGAACCATTGTTCTTGTTGTATTTCGGTCTTAGATCATTTCCCTCCTCCTTTATCATCTGATGAATTCCATTTGCACACTCAGGCCTGTTCCAGTTCTTATTTCAGTCACAATACAAGCAAGGAACTCAACCTCAGCGAGGTGGCTGAGGTACATTTACAGATAAATTATGAGATAAGGAACCTGGCCCTTACTGGCTTAAGCAAAATATTATTTATTGACTCTTGAAAGCTTTCTGGTATCAAATGTATTTTAAGTCAGCGTTCACACCAAGTCACACAAACTCATCTCTGGGCCCCATGTCCCCTAGAGTGGCACATTCTTAGAATTATAATCAATGGCCTAGGCCACTAAAATAGGGGCTCTGCGTACTTGATATCCAGATAATAGAATTGAGCCTCTTGGGCTTTGCTTGACCAGCTAGAGTTCTGTGCCCATATCTGTAGCATCCACTGTAGGTTACCAGCTTTATCTCTGCCACCTATGGGATGAATTAGCTTTAACCCAGCAGATAACTGAGGATAGGGAGGAGGATGGGGTCCTCCAAACCCAAATTAGCATACAATTGTTTTAAGAAAAGAAAAGAATCTCTTCAAGCTGAACTTCCATGTGTATTTTATATTCACACAACATTTAAGATTTGCCCAACTCCCCACCCTTCCTTGCCCCTCCCTGTCCCAGAACCTAGGTGTCCACTTGCCCTTGAATGACACCATCTTTTTATGTCATCTTTCCTAGCCTGACCCCAAATAAAACTCAGCCTGTTTGTCTCAAAACTTAATTTATTGCTTAGATACTGTTAGCTTAGCTATTTCTCATGAGAAAAACAAACAAACAAAAGTAAAAGAATATTGCACAAAATTATCTTTTGAAGGTAATTTGACACAAGCAGAACTCCCAAACCAAGTCACACTGACCCGTGCATATGCCATATTTAGACATTGATTTCTCCTTACGAATTTTAGTTAAATCCTTTTTGGCTTTCTGGGTCTCCAATTTCCTATTTGTAAAATAACGAAATTGTTAGCAGGCAAAATGAAGGCCACCCAAACATGCACACTGTAAATGGGTTCTGCCATTTGCCACACAAAGACATAACATATTTTTAATGTGGAAGACTGCCAATAGAAAACGTTAGCAGAGGGCCTCCCTAGTGGCAAAACGGTAAAGTCTCTGCCTGTGAAGTTATCGCAGCCACTGCAGCATGAGTTCGATACCGCCCAGGGAGATTCCCACATGGCATAGCAGACCTCTCCTGCTTCACCTGCTGCTCCCCTCAGCAGTGTTTCAGTCATCTGCCTGTTCTGCTCCCTGCGCTGTCTCTGGTGAATCCTCTCACCACCCCACACCTCTGGCCTACACCCCAGTTCTTGTATGCATAAATAAATAAATTTTTTTAAAAAAATTAAGAACTTTAGTAGAATTAGTATAAATGCCCAGCCAAACAGGGTTGGCCCAAAGTAGGGCCACTGAGGCCTGAAAGCTTGCCACAAGTCTAACACACCTTCTAGCGGTGACCCATAGGAGAGGGGCAGATGGGGCCAGGCAAATCTGGGGGGAAAACAACAAAATCAAAATGCAAGTCACGATAAAGGCTGCCATCGTCAGCCTCCCCATGGGTCTCTCACCCATGTCTCTTTCTGTTGGGGAACAAAGAGTGAGAGCAGTATGGAGAGATTAATTGGTCAGTACGGCCTACCAGTAATACCTCCCGAAGTGTCTCCGTCCATGTCCCCCAGGTCCCTGGTGCAAGTCCCAGGCTGCTTCCTCCTCACACAGCTCGGTTCCACATGCCTCCTCCAGGTCTTCTCTCTTCAGCCTTCTCTCCCAAGACCTTTTTAGCTTCTCACTGTTTGCTCCACCCTTCCTTGGGGCAGGGAACCTGAAACCTCCCCTTTCTGTGGGGATTACATTTTACAATATGAGGCTGTATGAGCTAAATGCCTTTCAGATCTAAACTTCTATAAATTTGATCTTGAGTCCACTTGTCTTTTTTTTAATTACTAAAATAGCTACCTAATGAGATTTAAATGTCAAGGATGGTGATTTTTTTTATCCCGGTTTTCCTGGTACTGTTTTCACCTTTGTCCACATGAAATTATTAATTATAACATGTATGGTTTTCAGAAGTTTCCTGGTTTGGATGGTAAATGATATGGTCATTGTAGGCATCATGCTATATGAGAAGATGCAGCATATCTCTTGTACTAATAATTAATATTTATTTAGCAGTAGCTGTGTGCCACACCCTATTATGATGCTTCAAATATTTTCGTTCACTTTATCCTCATAATAACCCTATGTCAGACACTATTATTAATCTCATTTTATAGATCAGAAGAACGAGTATCATAGATATTAAAACCTTGCCAAAGATCTCAGAGCAAATAAATAATAGAACACTATCTTCTCCTACTTCTCACATTCAATATTTATTAATAGAATTAATTGATTATAATTAATAAAAACAACAGTAATGGATGATCTAAAACTATTTATCAAAGTATAGGAACTCAGATAATACTTATGATTACCAATTATAGCAATTCTTTTTTCTTTATTTCTTGCTTATAGAAATAGGTGTGAGTTTTCAATTACTATAAAATTACAACACTTTTTGTCATTCTGTAAATTTACGTATTTGTTTTCTCTTCGTTCTCAAGTTAAAGTGCTAAAGAATATTAGAATTATATACAAATAAGTCTTAGAAAACTATTTTCTCAATATGACAAACTTGTCTTATTTTAACTTTGTCTGGGGACCCCCATCCAAATCTGCTGCTTTGGCGTTGTAGGGGAGATATCTAGTAAGTGCTATATATATATATATATTTTTTTTAAGATTTATTTATTTATACATACAAGCTGGGGTACAGGCCAGAGGCATGGGGCGGTAAGAGGGTTCACCAGAGACAGAGTGGGGAGCAGAACAGGCAGATCAGAAATACACTGCTGAGGGGAGCAGCGGACGAAGCAGGAGAGGTCTGCTGCGCCATGTGGAATTCTCCCCGCCTGGTGGTGGAACTCGCATTGTGCGCTGCTGATAGCTCCACAGCGCAGCGCTCAACTACTGCGCCACCAGGGAGGCCCTAGTAATTGCTATTTTTAACAAGTACCAAGGATGAATCTTATGATCAAGATCTTAAGAGCCAGGATATTGGACAACCAGTATTTTAGACTTGGAACTGTTTTTGTTGTATTGAATAAAATAAAAGCCTGAAAGAAACCATGTTTGTAAGGATATTATATAAATTTTAAATTATACATTCCAAAGTCAATCAAAAATGTTGTAAAACAAACTTCTGTACTGGTAAATACCTACCTTTGCACTCTGTCGGATTTATATTTGGGAGGACTGAGTTAACTAAAAACTGAACTTTAATGTCAGGTGCAAAATAAACACATTGAATTTCCCACAATGCATCAGTTCTTTTTTGATAACTTGGATCTTATTGGCATTAATCCTCATGGTAAGAAATAGTGCCAGATATATATGCTTTGCTGTAATGATTTACATGAGAATAACTAAAACTATATTTACCTACTTTTTCAGTTTTTCTAATATTAAATATGAAAATATACATTCATCTTCATTAAACTTGTTAGAAAACAATTTGGAGCATCTTTGTATATTTTAACAACACAAATTATTTTGTTATTGATGTGATTCTCTCAAACTGTAAATTTTGTCGCTTTTGCCACAAAGTCACAAGTCTGTCACATTTCCCTGTGATTGACAGAGAGCCCTTGATTTAGGCCAGCTGTTGGAGTGCTGTGCACTTACTGCAAAAGCTTTCTGGAGGCCTTGGCTATCACATTTTCATCGAATGTGAATTCCTTTTTGTACGTGTACATATTGTACAGAGAACAGAAGAGCTCACAGCAGCCCCTAAACGGCATCTGTTCTTTATAGTGAGATGAAGAAGCTGCAGAAGGTTTGTGGAAACTTGCTGAAGCTTGTTGTCACTTAGCAGGAAGTGTTTAGAAGTTTGCGAAGAACAGAATTACAATTTGTCAAATGTTGCAAACTTCGCAGTGAGCACACAATGTTTGATTTCACCGGTGCTCTAAATAGGATTGCATTTTAGATACTTTCAAAATGACCAACTTTCTTTTTTGGTAAAACACTAAAAATTCCAGCACAGGAATTCACAGTCACCAGGTGAGACTCATTCTTTTACTTTGTTTTTGGCCTGGGAGTGAAAGGATGGGGCAAGGGGCAGGATGGAGCTGAGGCTGTGGAGACAGCATATTGTTCAAGTCGCTCTCACCTCAGTCCAGGCCCCTGTCTACTGCTTGGGGGGGGGGGGGGGCGGAGAAAGTTTTCTTTTTACATTATACTTTCAGTCTTATCAAAAAATTCTTTAAAGTAGCCAGTGAAGTGCTGGAGTAAGATGCTTTATCATGTGAATCTGAAAATAAGAGTCCTTTGTTTAAAACTCTCCACCCCCTACTTAGAATTCATGCTTTGGTTGTTACATAAGCCAAACTAACTGGAGTCAGTCAAGAATACATTGAATTCTGAACGTTTTAAATATTTTTATTTTGGCAGCACTTCCTTTCCTTATCCATGTGTGATTTCTAAGTTCCTTATCTTCTTTTAATCTATCCTCCCGGAATTTTTTTTTTTTAAATTTTGAAAGGGAAAGAAGTGCTCTCTTCTCTCTTTTCTGTGATTAAGTTTGTTAGAGAAAAACTGTTACTTCTGTTAAAGAATTGATATATGCTTGGTGTGGATTAGAAATAAGTTATTACCGTAATATATTTTAAAAATATTATTTTATTTAATAATAAACCCCTCTCCCCAGTGAATCAGGATTGTGAAGTATAAGAAGATTGGGTGACCAGCACTTTTTTCCAGGATTACGAAACTATTTTCATTTCTGCATCCGAAGTTTATATTAAACAGAAACATACAATATTAAGATTACAAACTCTGATATTTAAATAAATGCAGATGTCATAATGAACTATTTAAGCCCTGAGCCTCTCTTCACTTCCAGGGTGAAGAGTATGTGCACATGGCATTTAGCAGGGATGTTTAGAAAGTCATCTGCTGATGAAATAGACCTCTAGAATTTGGAAGGGGTTCTATTCCTCTTTTCCAGTTGGTACACATTGGCTCTTTCAAGAGAACCTGGATAATCTAATAAATTCTGCATTTTTCTTAAATTTATGATTTCCTTTTTAAAACAACCAACGCTTTCTCCTGAGGTGGAAAAACAGTATTTTCTATTGTCTTCAGTTCTTCTTGGAACTATTGTTTCATGATCTAGCTGTTCTTACTCATATTAATTCAAGTGTATGTCCCCAAAAGTTCATTCTTTCAAGTCTGAAGAGAGATTTGCTTTTCTTTTAGGAATGGAGTTTGAGCAAACTGGATGGAATGTGCTGGAGATGGTCCTGCCAGCATCCTCCTGCCACCTTGGGCCTCTTTCCATACTGCAGGCCCTCTGAAATGCACTGGCTCTTGTGAGACTTCAGAAACAAATTAAAGGCTGTCATTCTGTTGGGGGGAAAGGATATCCTTGAACAAACCCCACTAACAAGTTTTATATACTCCCCACCCCCCAAGACCAAAGCAATCTAAGACACCAAGAATTACAAGTCCCATTATCTCGTCACCACTGAAGGGAACTGAGGGTGGAGTTAAGCAGCCAGGCTTGATATATAACCAGGCACATGGGCCTTAGGGATGCTTATGGTTTTTTCCCTCCAGCTTTCAGTGTGCTATTGGGGTCTCAGCTCAGCGGAACTGGTAGGATGCATTCACCAATTGATCTCTCTTTCTCCATGAGTTATTCCTTTCTTTATTTTCCCTTCTTGTGTGTGCCTGAAGTTGAGTCTCATATAAGTCCCTTTTAAGCACAGGTGAAGACACACCGTCAGGCCAGCCCATTTCACATTGGGTTGCCCTGTAAAAATTCATTGACTAGACTTACCATATTGAGTGAAGTTATTTCTAGCAGGGTTTCTAAACATGCACTGTTAAACATCTTTTTACATCCTTTCTTTAAGAGGAACATATTATGATTCTGTTTTTTTAATGATTTATTTTATTTAGTCATGCATACAAGAGCAGGGGTATAGGTCAGAGGTACAGGCTGGTGAGAGGATTCACCAGGGACAGAGTGGGGGAGCAGAACAGGCAGACTGACTGAAGGACACTGCTGAGGGGAGCAGCAGGAGACAGGAGAGGTCTGCTGTGTCATGTGGCAAGCTCCCTGACCAGAGATCGAACTGGTGCTGCAGTGGCTGCCAATAGCTTCATAGTGCTGAGACTTAACCCCTTGCACCACCAGGGAGGCTTCTATTCTGATTATTCTTAAGAAGAATCTTAAATCTGAAGCTTGGCTGAAAAGCTCAATCCTTTCAGGATTAAACTAGGCCCATGTGGTTGTTTACCTAGGGCAAACAGGGGAGGAGATCATTTTGGCAGGTCTCTGGTATGCTTGTTCTAGAGCGAATACAAATGACCACATGATGAGTTGTTTTGAGGGACCTTTATAAGCACCCCAAGAAGTGATGAAGAAACTCATTAATTCTTCAGGAACATTACCTCCCTTAATGGAAGGAAAACAACCTATTGACTCTTCAATAGCAATCAAGTGAAATGCAGATGCTTCTAGGCTTTTATTTTCAATCACCATTTATAGGGGGCCTCACTTTTTACCATTAAGTTTAACCAGAAACTATTATAAAGCAGCTTAATTGTAATGTAGGGTCTCTTTTTCTATAAAGATTTCATATTAATTTGGGATTACCTAATCAAATAATTCTGAAATTTTACCAACAATCTAAAATAAGAATAAACTTTCAAGCCACTGGAAGAGGAATTGGGTAGAACACATAATTGTGCCATTTGTACACACAGAGACAATAGCTGTAAATAACCTGAAGTGCATAGAAAATGGAAAAATGTAAAATAATTAGAAAATAATTCATTTGAGTATCTATTACCTTTGTTTATTGTTCATTTAATTGTGTTTATATAATTTAATTGTTAAAGTCTGTTTCAACAACTTCGTTGCAAAATTTCTGAAAATTGAATAATTGCTTTCACAAGCCTAGATAAACCATTCTAGCACACAACGTGCTGCCACTCACAATTTCAAGCATTTCCTTTATGATGAGATCCTTGATCTATGAATGGCCTTGATCACTATATAAATCCCTAATGTCTTCTGTATATTCCACTTGAAATTACAAATTCTCAGGGAATATGCAATACTTCTAACTAGTATGTCAAATATTAGACCAGATTTATTATATCCCCCTTTTTTCATTCCCTTGCCCACCCATTACTAGTTCTTTTTTCATCTTCCCTCCATGTTAAATAGCTTCACTTTTCTTCCCAGTCCAAAGTTCTTAGCTTTGCAAAATGTAATTGTATTGAAGTTGCAGCTTGCTCACTTAACCCAAAATCCAAAATCTGATAGTCACTCTAAAAATCTTAAAGAATTATGTATATATTTATAAATAAATGCCCTTTTTATTTATTTTTGTGTGAAAGAAATGGGGTATAGGGCACAGGTGCAGGGGGTGAGAGGATTCAGCAGAGAAAGAGTGGGGAGCAGATTAGGTAGATTTACTGAAACACACTGCTAAGGGGAGCAGGGGACGGGAGAGGTCTGCTGTGCCTGTTAACTCCCTGGCTGGGCATTGAACTAAGGAGGCAGCAGTGATAGTGCTGAGACTTACCCCCTAGGCCACCAGGAAGGCTGCAATATAAATGTTCTTAGCCTGCAAAATTCCAGGAAGAACAATTGACCCTTTTTATATGTATTTTATGTCATTTTACAAAAAAAAACTTAGTAATGAATAGAAGAATAGAGAAAAAATTACTTCATTAAAAATTTTATTAAGGATTCAAATAAAACCTCATTGTGTCACATAAATGTTGGCCTTCAAACATTAGAACTGATGAAAGTATATAGACACATCTTCTCGGCTAAACCTGATGATACAGATTTTTGTTAGGTTAACTGAGGGAGTTCTTTCTATTGAACTAATTGGATGTGAATATCATATTTCCTCCTTGTCTTTAGAAATATATTTTTCATTGAGGATATCCTCCTTTAAAGACTTCTATGCTGAGATCTCACTTTTTATCAGCTCTAGTCTAGAGGGTGATATGTCTTCATTTTCTTATTATCTAATAACTGTGACATGGCTTTCTCTGTAAATTTTCCTCATTTTTATGGACAGAAAATGAAAATTTCTGAATTTTCATGGAAATCTAAAAACTTAGCACTAAGGTGGGTCTCTCTAGCTTATACATTTTTGAAAGGTAATGCCATATTTTGCATAGTGCACCAAGAAAACGGAAATGGTTATTGACTTCCTTACTATGTCATGTTTCTAGCTGATTTGGTTATTCCATTTCCTTTCTTTTGAGTCTTTTCTTCTTAAATATATCTGGTAATAATTGAGTCAGCATAAAGTAATTACCAGGATGCTAACCTAGCAGAATGTTTTAAAGTTTGGAAAAATAAAACCATTAAAATCTAATAATGTGTCTCTAAAAAGGACCCAATTGCCCAATACATTTTCTCTGATATATATTTTGTAAATAAATAAATTCTACCTTTGTTCTTTGGAAGAATAGTTGACAGTCATGTATTATTGATCATGTTAAAAAAAGGAACTAGAAAGCTAAGTTGGTGTAATGGACTTTATGGTATGAAAAGGACAAACTTTTCTATAACAGAACTCTCTATAGGAGCTTTTTAGAGTTTTTCTGAAACTGTAGCAATGTAATATCCATAGAAAAGGGAGGCTCTGGGTTTCCTGCCCCACCCAAGAAAGGGTGGAGCTCAGCAGTAGGAGAAGTGAGAAAAGACTGGAAGAAGGACTTTGAAAAGGAGAAAAAAGAAGAATATCTGTAGGAGGCACATGAAGCAAAGAGACGTGTGAAGAAGCCACACTTGCTTCTCAGTCTTGTTCTAATACCAGGGACTTGGGGAACATGGATGGAGCAATAGAAAGAGAAAGGACGTGGGTGAGAGAACTTTGGGGAGACTGACAATGGCAGCCATTAATTTAATTTCATTTTGATTTTGCTCTTTTCTTTCCAGACTTGCCTGCCCCCTTCTGCCCCTTTCCTGTGGGTCACTGCAAGAATGTGCCTTAGATTTGTGGCAAGCTTTTGGGTCTCAATGGCCCTGCTTTGGGGCAATCCAGTTTGACTGGGCATTTACCCACAAGGGGATGGGCAACTTTGGCTATTTAGTTGGAAACTATTTTAACTATTCTTTTTTCTATTGCAACATCCTATTGCATGTCTTATGCACTTAGAATATGTTTGTCTTTATGTGGCAGACAGCAGAACCCATTTAGAGCAGGCAGGTTTGGGAATCCTGAGGTGCCCCTTATTATCTCTGCTAACAAAACCGCATTTGGACAATTATCTCTCTGTTCTTCCGCTCATGACAACTTTCAACGTCTTTGTCTCTTTTCAGCCTTATGAGTGCCCTGCTTAGTTCTTCTTTCCTTGAATCTATTTTTTTCCATGCTCTAGACTTGAGACCTCCATTCTCAGCGAACCCTGAATGATCTATGATTATCACTGTTTTTCCTTGAAGAAACATAACTCAACGTATCCTACCTCCTCAATACACACAGTCACATGCATACAATCTAGTCAGTCAAACTACTTCTCTCAAAATGTCTGTTTCATCAACCTATATATTGAATCTAATCTCCATTTCTCCAAATTCATCCTTCCATTCCCATTCTCATAGTTGATCCCTTCTTCGGGTTGTCAGGTCTTTCACTTGAAATTTCTGTAACTGTCCCTGGTGCAATTACTTGCTCTGTTCCAGTCTTCTTTGCCCAGCCTTTTCCAGGCTTATCATCTCGACATCATTGTGGATTTATTTCATTGAGACATCACTTCTATCAAGTTACTCTACCCCTTGAACACCTGCAGAGATTCAATATGAAAAATTAGCTTAAACTTCCTCAGGGTCAGCTTCACAGATGTGTGGTCTGTGCACTCACAGCGGACACCGTGCTTGTTTTAATGCTTTGCTGTCACTGTCATGAAATTCTTAGAATTTTATAACAAACCGCTTCATTTTCATTTTGTGAGTGTCCCCCCAAATTGTGTGTCCCATCCTTGTTGGCATTTGAGTCTTCCTGGGCCCATGAATCTGAAGTAGGTTTCTTGCTAGATCGCTTTTCCTTTGTCTTACAGCAAAGTTTTGTTCACATTATTCTTCCTCTTTGACACATAATAAATGTATTCTACATATTTGTGAAGGGAATAAAATATCATTTGGATAATTTTGTATAGATTTTTTAAAGGCCTATGGTAGGAATTTTTTCTTCCACAATCTTCTGTGAAAAACTGCATCCCCAAGTCTTTCTCTTTCTGGATTCTCTGTATATATCCCTTATCAGTTGTCCTACCCATTTATATTAGTGGGCACATGAAACAACTACAAAATTGAGGGAGTGTTTTGAGTTTGTCACTTATACATCAAATATCTGCTCAGATACTAGAACTGTATTTCCTTGTCAATTAGTAAGGACCATCCAGTGATAACATTCTATAGTCATAGGAAACTTATCACCTTTCCCTAGTGGTAATAGAGGCAGGATAGAATTTGAAATTCATCTGAACATTTCAGAAGTAACCAAGATTCCAAGGTTAGTTTAAATAGATGTAGATCTTTTAGTATCCATAGTTGTGTTATTGAAAAATGGCAAGAGGGCGCCCCCGGTGGCAGTGGTTAGGTGCTGCACTGCGCTGTTCTACACCCGGCCAGGGAGATTCCCACATGGCGTGGCAGACCTCTCCTGCCTCGCCCGCTGCTCCCCTCAGCAGTG
This sequence comes from Scalopus aquaticus, assembly GCA_004024925.1. Taxonomy (NCBI): domain Eukaryota; kingdom Metazoa; phylum Chordata; class Mammalia; order Eulipotyphla; family Talpidae; genus Scalopus; species Scalopus aquaticus. Next base: position 7,276 of record PVIJ01000393.1, on the reverse strand, counting down.
TGTTTTGGTTGATGTGCCTGTTCTGCTCCCTACTCTGTCTCTGGTGAACCCTCTCTCCGCCCCACGCCTCTCACCTGTACCCCAGCTGGTATGCATAAATAAATAAATATATTTTTTTTTTAAGATTTATTTATTTATACATACAGCTGGGGTACAGGCCAGAGGCGTGGGGTGGCGAGAGGCTTCACCAGAGACAGAGTAGGGAGCAGAACAGGCAGATCAGAAGTACACTGCTGAGGGGAGCAGTGGGCGAGGCAGGAGAGGTCTGCCGCACCATGTGGGATTCTCCCTGGCCGGGTGTCGAACTCGCATCGCTGCTG